>JABFQC010001120.1:0-20963 GCA_022817085.1 Psilanteris sp. ZL-2020 | reverse complement strand
TGTGTATATACGTGTTTCGTAATTTAACAGCGCAATTAGTAAATGAACGCGTCATAAAAAATAGTCCTTCCTTTTAGAGATATGTAATATTGAGTTTCAGTGATAGAAAACAATGAAGCATGCAGATTCCAATGATACCTTGGACTTTTAATTTAATTTGTTGAATTGCATTTAAATTGTATATAAATAATATATATTTTTGATTTTACTTTTTATAATGTAAGCTATATAGCACGCGATTATATATGTAACTTATGTGGAAACACTCATAGAAAAAAATAGTATATTTAGTAAATTTAACTGAGTTTCAGCTAATAAGTGTAAAAAATTACTTAGCCAACTGAAAAAAATCGATTATTTGGACAGAACATGGCAGCCAACTATGATACTTGTACTAGCAAACTCAGTCAATTTTTCAATGGTGTCGGTTCAGAATGTCAATTATGGCAGCATAACAACTGAAAATTTTATTTATTATAACAAAAATTGAAATTTATGGTTATTTTAGCTGAATTTGAACTAAAATACTTTTCAGTGTCCTTAACTAAGTATTTTTTTCTCAGTGTATTATGTATTAATAGTCAATTAGGGTTTCCACTAGTGAAATTAAGGATAAAATATTGTTAATATAGAGAATACAAAGAAATTTAGTAATTTTGTTATTAATAGAATTTTTAGAATACATAGACTGGCAGATACAGTTGGAATTGATCTTTTTCAAATAAATATTAGAGAATTTACGTTATTTATTGGGAGAAATATAATACTATTATAATACTAGATAATACTATATATAATATATAATACTATAAATGAGAGTTATAAATATTGTAATTGAAATTTATATTTGTTACCATCTTTTTTTTATCAATTAAATATGCGTCGTTTTTTACACTATAGATACTTGATATTAAACCATGTTATATTACAATGTAAGAATATACAATTTGAAAGATCTTTAATTAAATCTGTAGAAAGATAGGCTTTTTAAAGCATTTTCTACATAGGAAATAAACGCGAGATAAAAAATAAGTTTAATGTCAATAACAAAAGATGGTATTTAATTATATCTTTATTTCTTTCTTTTAATAGTAATGAAGTATTCTTAATATAAACATTGATTTTTGTTATACATTCCGATTCTGTTAAAGCACAATGAATTGAATTGGAACTATATAATTATGTATATAGTAAATAAAGAAAAAATAAATATATATATATATGATTAATTCCAATATGTTTATTATATATATGTTTATATATTGTATTATTTTTGGTCATGTAAAAAAATTATTATATTAATTGAATTTGCTTGGATATATATTGAATTGTAACTTAATTTCTTCATGAAGAAATAATATAAGTTAAGAAATAATTTGAAGATATCCGGAACCATAAGAGAAATTATATACGTATAATCGTGGCTGATAATCAAACTTTGCCAATAAATACAATTTTTCACAGATTGCATATTGTTGCATATATTTTTCCAGTAAAATGTAATAATTTGTAGAATATTTGCATAATGTTATGCAAGGCAATAATCGATACACATTATATGTATATGTATTGAATATATTATACAACCAATCCAAATAAATAAATATATATCTGTATTTTGATATATTAATTTGTTCATAATGGGCAAAAAATGGTATTTTTTATCAAATTTCATAATCCCATTCCAAAAACACTAATTAACAATTCATAGTTAATTACTTTCCGATATATTCTGGGGTTTCATCCAAACATACGACAATAGGAACCCCAGAACTCCGCTTGTCATATTTTAAAGTGGGGTTTAGGGGCGTGGCCAAGTATAAAAGTGATCAAAATTCACACAGATTGAATTCCGTTACGGTGTTGCCGTATTTATAGGATTTCAAAAGAGGTAATTAAAAAAAACCCTATCACAAATATTTATTACATTACGACGAGAAAATAGCCATTCGGATTGTTGTTTTTCCGAAAAAATGTTACTTTCGAATCTCAATCTGCAAATCTAATCGCCACGATCAAATATCGACATTCAAAATAATCCGCTTTATCCGCTATAGTTATTCACTATAGCTATTCTCCAAGAAATCTAAAATATTAATAGATCAATTATTCAATCCGAACGCAAAATTATATAACAACGTTAAGTATTAATAATCTTTCCTCTGCTTGCAAATAACAAAATGGTGAAATATATGTTTCAAAACAAAGCCGATTTGACATTGTAGGAAGCGATACGTAAACAATAAACATACAACAATGAGAACAAATTTCTGTTTAACTTATCCGTTCAAAATATTTACATACACGGAACCAATGTACGATTATTATTATTATTATTAACAATAATCTTTCTCATAAACTATCAATCAATTATTCCCGTGGTTATTATTATATATATAATAATTAAATTATACACGTTTTTCCTGTGATAAACTCAAATCAACCGTGTTCTCACAATTAATCCCATTTCGTTTCGTTCAAGAATTAACGCCAACACCGCATTCATCAAAGTCATACTGACTTTTCCACACGAAACTATTTCGGTTCGGCTTTTCCCTCGTTTTGGAACCGCGATTAACTGTAATATTTCGTAACTGATTTGATCGCAACAAGAGAGATAACACGTGATTTGACAAAACGCACCTAAACGAGTCAAACAAAAATTATCGGAGACAATGGGTGTCACGCTCGGCGATTCTTATCAATTTAGACTGAACCAACCTTTGGAGTTCACAAATGTGTTTCCGAGACCTTGAAAACTATCAATGCGATAATGCGACCGTGAATAAAAGATGACAAGCCGTCGCTGGCACCGGCGTTATACGTTTATTTTCGAGCGCATAGGCGCGAATGATTCTCGGTCGGTAAAGCGCAACTGCGACGACCCATCGTCGCGCGAGACCTCGGCAACCCCGCTTGACTCTAGAATTTTACCAAATACTTGGATAAAACGACAACGCGCGGACAATTGCTGCGACACAAAGCAGCCTTGCAAATTGCTTCCTAACATTGACTCGCTATTGCCGTGTTTGTTCAAGTGATTACGGTTTCGATTATGTGCAACTTTTGAAAACAGTTAAAATAAACTTCACACTTCGTAACAATTTCATTGAAACGAAGTATAGGCGCACTTAACGTTGCGAAACAACTTCGCGTAATTGTACAATGAATGAATGTAATAGATACGGCGTAATTAGTTATGAGGAGCAGATGTTGAAATAGTTAAATGATGGAGTGTTTTATTTTGTTTGTTTGTTTATCTCTCTCTATATATATATGAGCTATATGATTCTATGAGCTATATGATGAGCTATATCTCTCTATATATATATGACCTATAACTATTGTGAATATAGGTATACATGTTATGGTATGGATTTTGGTTAAGTATGAAATTTAATACTGACCCATATATATATTAGAAAACTTGTTTTTGGGACTATAAATTAAAATAATAATAATAATAATATGAATCGAAAATGAAAACAACAAAATCAAATTGACCGCGGTAACGATGCACCAACGCGTTTGTTGTTTTTGTCGCCCGCATTTAATAAACACCCGAATTCGCCTGCTATATTTTGATCAAGTCAAGGTCACGCGGTGAAAGCTTTACTTATTTATTTATTTACGCTTCATGCTACTTCAAAACGAAAACAAAAATAGCTCGATGATGCTCCTTCAACCAAACATATTAATTGCCCATCGTACGGTATTCATTCGGAATTCATTGCAATACGTTAAACAAAAAGATTGTAATCATGACGCGGCCGGCAGGCGGGGGTAATATCGAATTCGGTATAATCCGGTTAATTATTGGTATGTTTTGTTCCGTTTCCAGATACGAAACTTCGCGTTCGCGATCGTTCGAACGCAGAACAAAAGACTGAATCGCATCGCAAAGTTCGATCGCGATAAAAGCGCGATTTTTGCGAGTCGAAGACTCGCAATAACAGTTTGTACTTTGCGCGTTCGTTGTAACCTTTAATTCCGTTGTTTTTTTCAGCTCGATCGATATACGTTATCCGTCGCGGCGTCGCTCGCATTTGAATTCTGAAATGCACAATATATATCATGCGAGGCAGAGTTATCCTTTGAGTGGCACATTTGCAAACATTTTGTCACTCGCTCGCCGTCCCATTTACGCGTTGATTTATTGATTATAAGCGAATGTCGCGCGATTGATAATTCCGCGGCGTCGCTTGATCGGCGGTTGCGCCTTTCGGGCCGAATTCGTTTCGACGCGGCGCTCACGATCGACGTTTCGGAAATAACGTTACGTGAATTTCGAAACTGTAATGAATCGGAAAAGTATAAAAAACTTGCATTACGCGATCTTTCTTTCGGAAGCGCGAAATCACCGAATATTCAATTCGGTTTGAATTGCCATTTCGGCCGTCTTGTTTCGATCTTGTCGAATCATTAAAACAAACAGACACGCGAAGGGTTTGAGCCGAAGTTTCGAGGGTACTGGAGGCACTTTAATTTAAAGTTTCTTTTGACGCCGCGGCGCTCCTCATTTCGCTGTTACTGCAACGATGTTTAATTATACCGTTTAAGAATTAGAATAAACGCGATGTATAAATATAAACCGCGGAAAACAAAGACAGAGTAAACTCACGGTGGATGAATGAGAAATAAATATAAATAAGAGATATAAATATAGAAAAAGTAAAAACTGAAAGGAGAAAGCGTCGAAAAAAAAAACATTGATTTGAATTTTGATTATTTTACACTGCTTCGCCGCGATAATTAAGTTTGACATTTAATCCGAAGACTTTAATATCGGTTGTGTATTTATATGAAAAAAGTCGTGCATTGCGGTTATTTGAGTTGAATACTTATTTTTGCTGTTATTAATTGTTAAATATTATAATAATTATAAACGAAAATCACTATACATATTATCATTATATACTATAGACATAAATCATTATACATATATGTACAATTTTCATACGTAATTATTATTATTATGTAATTAAAATATATTATAAGAAATCAATAAGAAATTGTATATATAAACTTGATTAATAACAAATCAATATTCATAATAGTATTAATTTTAATCCGTATATCTGAACAGACTATATATGTATAGCGCAATGGTTCTTTTTGAGGTCACATATATCTTGCAACGTGGTAAAAAATTTAAAAAGACCCTTTAACCGACTTTTCTTATATATAAATTCCAGCAATTTCGAGGTCCAACCCCAAAACTACCAAAATGCATTCACATACAAATGATCGGTCTTTTCGGGGTCTAATTAGAATGTATTAAAGGATGGGGCCCCTCACCCCGTAACCCTCTCCCCTTCAAAAAAAACGCGATTTATGTTTTTTAAGCGCAAAACTAAATCAACAAACCGGAACTTTCGAGCACCCAAAATTGGTCCGTGTTCATAGTATATACATATATATATATATATATAATCCAGTTCTATTGGATGAAATTTCATTATGTAACATTGACATTATTATTTCAACAAGTGTTAAGTAACGTTGTTTGACTGTTACATGTATATCAAGATTAATTGCACCTGAATTTAACTCGATATCAACTTATCAAAACTGCTACTGCGGCTTATAATGCATTATTATCTACGCCAATACAAAGTTACTATCATATTTAAAACGTTTGCTTTAAGACAATTCCGGCGCTTCGAAATATTCGATTATTTGCGTATCACGACCGAGTTGCATCCAAAAATGCAAATTAGATTTCGCGGGTTTTAATAAAAGCAGAAAGATCCCCGGCAATGGAAGGAGCGCGTTGAAATTGGGTTAGGAATGTTTATTACGAACTGAAGCGCACGCAGCGTCACGTTGCGGGCGATTAATTTTGTGCGCACGTTTTGCACTTTTTAACATTTCACGTTGTTAAATCCCGTTATAACATTAATGACTTCCAATTGTGGATTGTACATTTTAATTATAATAATCGGCAGTCGATTGTTGTTTAATTGGCAGTAACCTTTGCTTGCAGTTAAACTTGCATTAATGTATTTACTGTGATTTATAGCAATTAAATTGCGCAAATTACTTCAAATCTACAATAACGTGTACGGTTTTACGTTACGATAGAAAAAAAAAAAAATAATAAAAGTATGCTTTGTTCTTAAGGTGGTTCTTCAATCGATTTTGATATTGCAGATTTTGTTATATGTTCGTTAATTTATTCAACACGTTTATTTTTCGTGTATCGCCACATTTTCTCATTTCTGTAGAACACAATATTAAAAACGTAAATAGAAAATTCGTTTTTGAGATGATAAAAAAACGAATTTCCTAATTACATCGAGAATTTCAATTGAAATCTTATATTTTTATAGAAAAACAATTTCCCATCAGCAAAAAATGTGGGGAAATTCTTGCATTTTATTAAAACGCAGAGTTTAATACTGTAATAAAAGAAAACACTATTCCGTTACTTTAGACTTGAAGAACCCGGTCCTTAATGCGTCGTATGAACTTTTAAGAAATTAAAAGTAACTACACTTTTATAAGTTCGTTATTATGTATGTGTGCATTGTACGTTTATACTTGAATATATATACACATTTTCATCGCATTAATATTAAGATACAGTAATAGATTGTATATAACTATTTGTACGCAAATTTGAAGATCTTGTTTGCATTTTGTTGTTAATAAAAAAATAATACAAAAATCCACACCCTAAAAAAGTTATTGAATTCAGAGGGCCGTTTTAATATTGTTATTTATATTTCAGCGACATAAAGGTTGGTCATACGTGAATATATGTTTACAGTCATTTGTTACGTCGCATTTTTTACTTCGTAATTTCATATACACTATATGGCAACATAATTTCTTTAATACAAAAATATTATCATCGCAAAAGATACGTTTGTAAAAGAAACCGAGGGAATGAAGAATTGGCTGAAATTAGGGGAAGCATATTTAAGAGGATGAATCAAGCATATAATCTTGGATGAAGGGTCTATTGAAATTATTGTAATACAGAACACAAGAAATGATTTCGTAGAAAGCCTACAAATTCTGAGTTTTTGAGGGATTATTATCCCTTGGCGTCGCGTTATTTTTATGACTTTTATACAAACCTCGAGTGCAGACAATATTTTTTTTTAACTTTAATGTCAGTTATCGCGGTTTCAAAATTACAATAACAAGTGTATTATTATTATTATTATTCAATAATAAAGTAATATCATTATTCTAATAATTTAATATTCTAACAACCTTAACGAAATCTTATTTTTAAGATCCCGAGAGATTTGAACTAGGTGCTTCAGAACTGAAAAATCGAATTACAACTATAATACCACTTAATGTTTATTTTTGCGGTACATAATAATTCATGATTATTAAAAAAGTAGGAGAAATGCCGAAACTATTTAATTCTTGAAAATATACAGATCGTTTTAGTGATGATTGCATAATAGTGATTGTATTAATGATAATAGTAACAAAATAAAGAGAACAATTGATTACTGCTCAGAATCTCGCTCACTCCAGTGGCTTTGTTCGCATTTGTGTATAGATCCAATTGCGTAATGGTGTTGTACTTTTGAATTATGTTTTTTATCGCCGGTCGGCTTCACGGTAAATTCCTTAAACATTGGCTGTATAAGAAAGTGCAATTTTTTTAATCCTCATAGAGATTCAACGTTTTTGCATTTCTTATGTAAGTATAATATGCTGTAATTGAGCTCGCTGATTTTATTATTGTTAATACGTGCGGCTTTAATATGTTACGAAGCAAAATATAAATAATGTACACTTTTTGACTGAGCTCTTTATTTTAGTTTAGGTAGTTTAGATAATATTTAAATAA
Organism: Psilanteris sp. ZL-2020; assembly: GCA_022817085.1. Taxonomy (NCBI): domain Eukaryota; kingdom Metazoa; phylum Arthropoda; class Insecta; order Hymenoptera; family Scelionidae; genus Psilanteris; species Psilanteris sp. ZL-2020. The sequence goes on along the minus strand of JABFQC010001120.1, from coordinate 13,144 downwards.
TTGTTGTAATATAATAAATTTAATTACTTCTACATACAATTGGCGAGTTATTAAAAAATAATTCTAATTTTAAATATACTTAGAAGTATTATTGTTGATGTACATATGTAATGTTTTGGAAAATAAAAATAAAAAAAGGGCTCTCAACATATAAACAGTCAACTTAAATAACATCACGTTCAATAAATCAGTCTCGTTTTATTTACAGTGAATTGTATTTACTACGTTGTTTCATCTGTATTTAAAATACTAAAATTATCAAACAAAAAGGATATTTTTAATGGTACATTTTATAGAGAAATTATTTATTTTATTTAAGTACCGTGAACTTAAATAATCTCAATTTCATAATTTTGCGTCATCTTTTCATCAACAATGATTTATGATAATGATTATCATCAAGATCAATGCATTAAATTTGGAATCTATTTATATGGACGATTTTAAAAGCGCACTGTGTTGTTTTTATTTACATGAACCGCGGATGATAATAATAAAATAAAAGTAAGCAGCTGTGGTAATAATAACAAAACAAAACAAAAAAAGGATAATAGTGAAAATAATATAAACAAATGCTAAACCAAATACGAGGTTACTTTATATTCAATGAGATTATAATTCACAAACATCAATAAGCACTGTAACTTTTCCGCAACAAATTGATGAGTTTAAAGTGACATTTCTTATAAATTGGAGAAACGAAAAATTGTAAACACGATAAATCTTACAGTTGGAATAGTTCCAACTTACACAAAGTGTCCCATTCGTTTGTTTTATATTACACCGGGATTCAATATTAAAACGGTTCGGTACTAATTCCATTAATTGTACATTTTTTGTTTCCATTTACTTGTCAAAATTCAGTTTCGAAATTCGCATTTCGTCATACAATTCAATGGAGGCGACGCAGTAACAAATACATTCATTTCGATTAATTAGTTTAATTTTGATAAAATTACATATAAGTATCTTTATTAAACCTTAATAATGTATTAATGTATCTTACATATAATATTATTATCAATATAATTTATTTTTTTCCTCATATTTACAACATCGTGTATAAAATGATCATACAATATTACAAATAGAATCAAATTTAATGCAAATGCTAATGCTAAAATTATTTGACATATCAAATGAAATAAAAAACAACACTAATACAAAATACAAAAAACAAAATATTTAAAAAATGTACATTATTATTATATTTATTTATTTTAGTTTCAACTTAATTTTTAAACCAATCGTCCGATAAATCATTAATGATGTCAGATCTAACACCCTGCTTGGGTTTAATCCTTCCCCAAGTCTTCGCTAAAACTGCTGGCTCGTCGAAAAGTAAAAGAAAAAAAAACCGTCGACAAAGAAAAACCCGCATCCTCGACCCAATCTCTTCACGACGCTACCAAGATCCTTGATTGCGTCCTACTAACACCCCCCGCCCCTCATTACAATCATGCAAACCGATATCGCATCATTTCGCACTACGCGTGCCGCGTAGTCCCGGCCAATGGAGCGCCGGGCGTGCGTCGCATGTGACACGTCCGCGCCAATCACCGTCTTACATGCATTTCCTCGTTATTTCTATAGTAACTGCAGCGATAAATTTTTAATCGCGCACCGCTCCAGTCCGGAGTTCGTCCGCGTGCGTTTCCGGTTTTCGATGCGGGTTCCGGCGTGGAAAAAGACCAGCGCGACTGTGCGGTGAATGCGGAAAAGCGCATAAATATAGTCTTAATTGCATCAGACTGCAGCCATACAGGTGAAACGAACGGTTCACTCATTGGACGCAGCGATCGTTCAATTTTGTTGCTGGAGAAATCAGAACAACTACCGTCCGCACACATTTTTGAATCCTTTTTGAATCTCTCGCTCAAAAATGCGTCCCCGTATTCGCTATCTTTGTCTTTCACATTGTGCGTTTTACAACACTGTCATTTGTTTAACGGACTTTGATTTACGTACTGTCGAATAAATATAAATATAATTTATATGTAATAACAATTATTATTTCCATTTACATATTATACACAAAGTGATAAATATTCTCAAATATGTGGTTGCGCCTATTCAAAAATATATTTCCTAACAGTTATTAAACCTTTCTTTCAGTGTATAAATTTTTAGTGATTAATTTTTATTCCATTTCGATATATTGAAATTGCTCCGTTCTTATTTACATTTTCACATAAATACGTGCTCTGCAAATCAAACTACCCGGTATAGTCAAACAAACGGCGTGCACACAATTCTCATTTACGTACACCTACGCGCGAAAGTGCCGCGGATTAAAAAGCGCTCACGCTGACGAAAAAACGAAAAAATTCGTTTTGTCGGAATAAAAACAAAATTCCAAATAACATTTAGTTTGCATTGTTTCTTTCCATCATTGTTGTAGGCTTGTTTATAAACTCGTTCTCGGAATTCGTATTAACCGCGAAAGTTACAACAAACCCTCTCGCTCAGTCTCGCTCGCACTTTCTCTCTCGCTCTCAGATTTATGGAAAAATCCACATGAAGTGGTGTCACTGCTTACAGCATGGTGCGCCCCGGACGACCTGGGTTTGATGTGTAGGCCGTCGTCGTCGCCGATTTGGTCGTCGTACTGGCTCTCGCGGCTGCTGATGGGTCCCATAACTGCGACCCAAAGCGGCGGTCCCCTGTGAAGCGGTTGGTCTCCGACTCGCGGGGACGCCTCAGCCGTGGCCGCTCATTTCCGGGCACACGCGATACACCGACAGAACGCACCGCGGAGCCACGATCAAACGTTGCGGTTCGGCTTTGGAAGCCGCGGGTGGGTAGCGCCGCGGCGCCCCGGGATCAATAAACCGAGGCCGGCCGTCGCCTTCTGCACCCTCGACGCCTTCCCGTGCCTCTGGCCTGGCCCGATCGCGCTTCTGCGACGCCGGACGTCGCGACCATCCCCACCACGCGGCCTCGGGCACGCGCGATTTAAGCCCTCGCGGGGCGCCCGCGGATCGATATATGTATCCCTCGGGTACGGCCTTGGACCGCCGTTCGTTCGGGGCAGTCGCCATGTGCTTTTGATCATGGCGCGACGCCGCCGCCGCCGACCAATCGTTCGAATTTGCACTCGAAATAATTGGCGTCGCTCGATGCGCGACTTTCGTTTTTTTGTCTGCTCGTTTTTTCTCCGTTTCCCCTCGGCGATTCTCGGTCGCTCGCTTATTCAATGAATCCATTTTGTTGTTCCGATGCAAGTCGACTGTCGTTTTTATACGTACATCTTCGGGTTTTCGCATAGCAGCGCGAATTACATAGGACGCGGCATCGCGTTTTATGGTCGTTCGGAATCGAGGGCAATTTGTATTTGGAAAATTTTCGTTGATCTGGCAGCGGGGCGTTGAATACGTTTTTGAACGCCTTCGGTTATATGGTTTCGAGACGTAGCGTTAAGAATGAGTTAATTATTGGACGTTTCGGTTGTCAATTTTTAGGGGTTGGTGTTGATATTGGGATTGGGACTTGCTGTTTGTTGATCGCTCGCCTTGCGTGCGCATTTGTATTATTGTATTATGTTGTTACGCGATAATCAAATTTCGTGGAATTTTTATTCTTTAAATACTTGCAATCACTTTTTTTTTTTTGGTATAAAGGGTTATTTATAGTGAATTTAATCAGTTATTATTATCACATTTAATGCAATGACGTCAGTTAGATTAGATAATTGAAATTTGGGGAGGAGCATAAATTAGTTTTTTTTTCATAAAATTAAACAAATATTGAAAAAAAATAGTGTTATACTTTGACGGAAAACGTTTTGTCATTATTTTAATTTTAATGTGGATTAAGTTATTTTAAATAACACTTATTATTTTACAGTGTAGGTTTATGAGATCATACTTATTTTTAATATATAAAAAATTATTCAAATTTTTACATTGCATATATAATTTAAACGGAGCTACCCATTAAAATGTGCTCGAACTTTTAAATAAATTTATATTTTTAAAAAATGTTTTATCAATTTCATTTCATCGGGTAAAGTAATATATTTAGTTAAAATATTAAATTAACGTATAAAGTTCAGTCAGTAAGTTTTATTAATTGATTTCTCCAAGTTATCTTATTTTGTTCTTTTTAATCCTTCCCATGTGTATCAGACCTAATTTCGGAAGAGTAAATTCTAAAATAGTTATAAAATTCATCAAGCTAGAAATAAAAAATATGCACAATCAATTATATTTAACCAAATTTTGTTGTATAAATCGCTAATTTAAAATTGTTATTACTAATTAGTTTGCTCTATTTGGTTTTATTTGTCTTTTTTGATAACATTATGATAATTTCAATAGTTGTCTATAGGTTGCATCAATCTAATTTGGATGTGATTGAATATAAACATTGTTTTTAAGAGAGAATCCAGAATTGTTAAAGAAAATAAAATTTATTTTTACTTAGTTGCATCCTTGGTCATTGTTTTTTATCACCAGTTTTTTTTATATTTCTGATCTGCTTAAATAGCAGTTAACACTTATTCGTTTATATTCTAGCAGAAGTAAGCAATTTTTCATTAATAATCAATCGTTTCAACGAGAAAATCCATTTGTAGTTGAATGAGGCATATTAAAGTGTCTCCAAATATATGAATTTAAGTATCTGAAACTGCTGTGAATGTCGATTTCCATGCATTTATTAACTTGATAACTGCTTCTAATGAGTCATAAGAAACGGGGTTATGTAACAAACATTTCTGCCACTAAATTATATTTGATGAAAATAATTTTTTTTTATTGTGATACACATTTTTAATACGATTTCATAAAAAAAATAATAATACTAAACTAATAAAAATATAGTTCAAAAAGGCTTCTAAAATTAGTCAAAATAACCAAAATACAGGAAAGAATGAATGCAAAAAACAAACTATACAATTATAAACAAATGCTTCTCGTATTATGTATTTTGTATACAAACAATAATACTCAGACTTTTCCAAATAAAAATGATGAAAAACGATTGTTTCATTCGTCCTTCTGCACTATTTTTTCTCTCCAAAGATAACATCGCTACGCATTATTTTAAAAACGTAAATACATGAATTATCTTTACAAAAACAGTATTTAGGATTTTATAAAAATAAAAATTAATTGCAGTACTTTCAGACAACACTGACATGTAGTTAAGAAATGTTATATATATGCCTTTGATATAATTTATATTACTCCAATGTTATGCGTTGTTTCTATGATGAGTATAATTTTAAAAATTACTGACAACGTTCGTTTTACGTGAACTTTAAAAATGTTGTTATCTAACTATGAGATAAAAACAAAATCAATATATAATATCTATATTGTGTACGTATAAACCCTACCAATCTCGAATGTAGATTCTCTTATGGACTATACGTTATTATGCAATTTGCTTAAAATAAATGCTTTGTTTATTAAGGTAAATAAATAAGCAATGGAAACAATAACAGTAATAAGAACAAAATAACCTTCGAATTTTATCGACATTTCCGATTTCAAATTTTCAATTCCGCATGTTTACAACGCAAAATATTTAATAGGAAATCCGTAACAGCTGAATTATTTATCAAACTTTTATGGTTGCAACATCGATCGCGTATCCCAAGGGAGTAAAACTCTTAGACAAAATTAGACAGGTTCCCTGTGTGTTGTTAATCGAAATTTCGTGCTCCGTTGTACATTGTTAGCATTTATATCAAATTCGTATGTACTCAGAGCTTTCATGATTGCAAAAATAATTATTGATTGTTACAGGGACAACAATGCTATTAACAATGTAAATAAGATTTTAATATTCAATAAAGGAATCTGGCTGTGCAATTTGAAGTCTAAAATGTGTAATAAAGCGTATAAAAAACGAAGGACAAACAATATATATTCTGGAAATGTAAACACAAACAAGTTTTTTTAATAACTAATTTTAAAACCATTGTTTTACAAATATAACTAATACGTGAAATTTCTGCAAATTTATAAACAAAATTTATTAACATTGTTTATTGTAAAGATTTCCAAAAACAGAAACGTCTACTTTTGAATGTATTATAATTAACCGGAATATTTACATTTTCGTTTTGGAATGAAATTCACGGAATTCACTTGTAGTCATGTTGGGGTTGTTCTGACGTTAAACGAACAATATATCAAACAAATTACAGATGCGTATTTCTATATCAAGAATAATATTGATATGTTCTCGTTACGTATTATATTGATCAAATGGATATTAAAATAGATACGTTTAATGAATTTTGATTTGAAATCGAATATAAAAAATAATGAGTAATATATATTCTTAGTTTATATTGTAGTTCATTATTATTATTATGATTAACGAAACAATGATTAATTTCGTTTTTATACAATAATTGTATTAAACTATATAACAGATTACACTTATTATACAATTTATTGGATGAAAGATGCTTGGGAGAGTTAAAGGGCGACTGAAATTACTTGCTTAGGAGAGACGTTCCTTCGGGAGGAGACCCGTTCTTTGCACTTTGAAAGACTTAACCATTAAGATTGTCTCCAACGTGGCCGCCTAGAATACTAAAATTTAGTTATATATAGTAAGTATTTTAAACGTACTCAAAACAATAATAACAGCAAAGTTTTTGTAAATATTATGGATTTAATTTTATTACTTAAAAATTTAAAAACACGTTAAAAATGTTTATATTTGACGCAACGAACGCTGATAAAATATTACGTTTATTCCTGGAATGAATAGATAACATATATTGTATTTATAGGATTTTATTATTATACAAATTAACTTTTATTAAATTATTTTCATCTAAATTATATTCATTTGCTTATAATTAAAAAATGAATAATAGCAAGTTTTATATACAAGATACGAGAATATACGGAATTTCGATTTATTTTGTAGGAATAGCAATTAAAAATAAGAAGAAAAAAAATAGAGAAAATGTTACCCTCGATACAGATTCTATAAATAAAATTTAGAACCGTATCTACAAAGTAATGTAAGTATATATATATATAATAAAAAAATGTTTCCATGGTAAATAGAATTCATAAGCATGACAACATTATGTAAGGTCTTATGTTAATAATTTTAAGATTTATTAAACGAACGCCAAGTAGTTCTGTTTGCGTGACATATATTGCGACGTGCATTTTTTTTAAAAAAAATTAACAAATATGCCACCTTCTAAAAACTGGCGTGCTTCAACAAAAAAGAATCCGTATCGGTGCAATTAAAAGAAAGTATAATAAGCAAAAAATTTTGCATGTTTTGTGTGCCTAAGTTACGCTTTATTTACAAACCAAGGAGAAATGTGTTTACTAATAATTAAAATATAAATTCTTAGTCATTGTACCATTTCTCAATGCTCATCAAATATACAACAATTTTTGTAATTATTTTATAAAATACAACAACTTTATGTAGTAAACATAATTTACAAAATTAAATAACCCAGTTTCAACCGCCATTTTCGACTATACACAGGTATTATGTTTAAAAAATGATCAAATGCTCAAAATAGAAATGTTGCTCTATTTTAGTTCAGCAATAAAATCAATTCAAAGACTATTGCGATCAGGAAAAATTGATCTTATATATTATTGAATTTCAATGATAATTATATTCATTTAATTATTTAGTGTTATAATTTTAATGACCAGCCTAAAATTCGTGAAGAAAATCTATTATGCATTGTGCTTCTATTTCTATGTATATTTATGGTGTATCTTCGTCAATAATACGTTATAAATAAATAAAGATTGTTTTCAATAACCTACCCTGGCATCACAGCTTACATCAACTTTGCACTATTATTTTTGTTTTAGAAATGCTAAATTTGCATCAAATATTACTCTGACATTCAATTATGTCACTTTTTAAAGTTAAACATTCATTTTTAAACTGTTTTTCTTGTTTACAAAAAAGTTTCAACTTTCTTGATTTTTAAATTTTATTTCTTCTATTACCAATTTTCAGTGTAGATACTTTTGCATTATTTTTGTTTTGCTACTTCGTTTTAAAATCAATATTAAGGGTTATATATATTTTAATATATGTTTAATAAACATAATGAATTATAATAATATACATTTACTTATTTACACCCTTTCAAAGCCTTTGTACAGCAACACATTATTATTTTAAAAATTACCCTTCATTAAATGTAATGCATCGCTAGTATTTATACCATTCAGTTATTCAATTTTTCTATACTATAATTGACTATTAATATTTTCTTAAATATAGATTTCGTAATATTTAATAATATTGACATACATAGCGTTGCGTTTGAGGTACGGAAGCAATCTCGTTTTTCTTTTAAGCAAAGTTAAGTCAAAGTGAACTGTTTGTACTATTTAATTTTGCATTTCGGGACGCTCCCGTAACATACATTACTAGGAACCCCATCGGTCTTCTATGCTAGTTTTATTAGAATTTTAAAGGCGGGACGCTGGGTACACTACGCCCAAGGTAAGTTTTCCCTATTTGTTTAAAAATACCCAATTTGTGCAAAATATGGTGGAGTACATCATTGATCTAGTCTAAATCTAGCCAAAATCTAGCCAAACCCAAACCCTAACTAAGGGGTCCTAAGGAGCCCCAACAATGTATTGTATAATTGAGTCCTTGAAAATACCATTTCGTACACGAATTGACTTTTAGTATTTTTGAGGTCGGTCCCCGAAACTACTACTATACTAATATACACAGTGGTAGTTTTGGGGTATTTTTCAATTATTTTACACTGTTGCTAGATTTATGCGTTCTCATAACAACCGTATGCAATATGTATAATGCCAGGTTTGGTCCCAGATTTCCTGGTTTGTCTCCAAAATTAGCGTTAAACATATATACATTCGTTTGAGGACTGTCCTCAAACGATGCGTATATGTAAACGATAAAATTGGTTTAAATGGTTTAAATTGGTTAAAATGGTATTCCCGTTAATTATGTTACAATTCTAATAAACATAATAAGCATAATTGTGTAGTCTTGAAACCCTTGAAACTAATACGTAATTATTTATTAATTTCATATAATACGGATATGTAATATTAATTTATTTATAGAATAAAATGGGTTTTTTTTCAACATCCACCATCTGCAAAATGGTGTTGTATTTTTGTAAAATTGTTTGTAAAATCGAGTGTACCATATAATTGCCCTTCAATTACAATTTATATATTTATATATTCAATTATTGCTGCAGCGAACTTTTCCTTCAACGAATGACAAAGGTTCAATTTGGTACAACATATAATTCTGTATGCAGTGAATAGAATTAAGAAGATTATTTAATGACATATTGAAGGTCAAAGATGAACAATAATGTTGACAAAGACTTTTATACATTGGTGAAAAGTATATACATTTTGATAACAATAGCTGACCGCTGTTAAACTTGGTACATTTTATAATTGAAATATCAAAACAAAAACAAAGGACATTAAACATAAACAAAGTTAAGGTCATTAGATTATTGTTTTACTTTACGTAACGTATTTTTTTATAATTTGTTCATACCTAAAATGTTTTTCAAAGAACATTTTGATATATTTATTAATTCGTAAATGCTGCCAACTTCCCCTACTTTCTTCACATTTAATACTAACCAAGAAAGTCATAATGTAGTGGGGAGTTGGCAGCTCACATTAAACTACAATAAGACAACTTGTGTAAACATATTCTGAAGATACTTTAAAGTCGTTTGTTGTAAAAATACGATAGTTCATTCATAATATAAATTATAATATCAGTCCAGCGATTCGTCATCCGCTGTGCAAAATATATATCTATATTCTATTATTATATAAAATATAATAATAATAATTATTAGATTATACTGAAAATTAAGATTAAGAAATACATAGTTTACAACATAAATGGGGCACAAATTCCAAAATTAAAAAAAGAAATTATATGCATTATATATATTTTGATTAAATTGGTATAATTACTTTCATTGATAAATCAATGATGTATTAGTGGAACTAGTAATGAAATTAATAAAATATTATTTTTTAATTAACAAATCAATCCAAAGGGAAAAATATTATATTTACCATAGATGATAAATCACGATTGATAAATGATAACACATTTAAGAAAATGATATATATTTAGTTTAGTTAAATGTTGTCTTTTTTAGTTAGCAATTTAAATTCATTGTATATATTAAGTGTATTTGACGAGTATTTTTCCTGCAGTTCATATACTATACTAAAAACTCATACAACTTTGTGTAATAACCTTAGGGCAAGAAGTTAATTAACTATTCGTAAACTTGTGTCAGTTTTAACTACCTGTTGAAGTTACTTGTTATTTCTTTTGAACACAGATTTTACTTTTTAATGTTAAGATGAACACATTGTGCTATTTTAATTATTTAACTTAAAATTCCTAATTTTCACGTATTTTCTGATCTGCTATAAAAATAAATATGTAATATATTTTTGCTTTATCTGCTTTCAGAGTCAATGAAAGTGTGAATAATTAATAATAATAATAAAACAATTAGTAATAAGAAATATAGGTAATTATACATAATTAATTACAATATCTACAATTATTTAATTTAATTTAAACAATTATCTGTTTCTTAATGTTACAAAATTAATGGAATTTTCTTTACTTTGAGATAGACCTTTCTGCTTTTTATATTTTGAGATATTTCTAAGAAAATATAATATATTAAATCAAATAGTGTAATTGAAAACCTTTTTTAAAAATGAAAAAGGCAATTTATATAAAAGTTATAATTATAATAGAAATAACTGCAAACGTCAGTACTTTGACGTGATAAGTATATGTATAAAATACTTTCTTTGAAAGGACTTTTAATAAAATAAATAAAATATTTATCCAGTTAAGATTAAAGTCATCATGAAACGTAAATTAAAAATGTTCGTTATTAAAAGATAATGTACTTCCTTAAAAAATAAAAAATATCCACATAATTAAAAGTTCTTGTATTGACTAATGTGTTAAAATTTATTACAACTTTAATAATTTTTAAAGAAAAATATCATAAAATATTGTATTTATATTTTTTTATAATTTCATTTATTATTTTTTATTCATTATTATTACTTATAATTTTAATTTCATTTATATATATTGCAACACGACACACGTCATCTGAAGTATACATAAATGTAAAGAAAATTATTTGTACAATTATTTGATCTTTTTTTTTTAAATTATTGAATTTTAAAATACAAAATAGATATTTTTAATATATTGTCATTAACTTATATAAACATTTTTCGACTAAAAATGGGTTTTTGTAAAGGGGTATAGTCGTGATTTTTGACGAAAATGGCCAAAAATTGACTTTTTTCAAATTGTTTGCAAATGACTAATAACGTCTCGGGGATATAAATTCATAACAAAAAACTAGATATAAGTCGATATAATGTAAAATTTAGTTTAAATTGTATCATGTTAATTGACTTCACAAAAAACGACCTAAATATAAAATACCTTCATTTGCAAAATAATACTCGAAACCGCTTCTAAATGCAGTTTTGATAACTCAAATTAACTCATCTCTCGATGTAAAGTCAGTTGGAATCATTTGGCAAAAGTTCATTTCTTGACCAAAAATGGATATTTGTAAAGGGGTATAGTCGTGATTTCTGACAAAAATGGCAAAAAATTGACATTTTGTTTGACTGCCATGAATATACTTATGTTTAAATTAAATATAATTATACTTTGTGTCAAACAAACAATTGTTTTATTTGTTTCTTCGTAATAAATAGTAAAATTAATAACATTGGAATAAAAATTTGCTATTATTCTCAAATTTTACTATGTAGTTATATAGCTATTATAGGTATATGTATATACTGACATATATATAATTACTATATATGTGACATTTTACTACAACAGTATAAGTAATATTTGATTCTTTATTTCTTTTATAATTTAAAAGAATTTTTTTACAAATTCAAAGCTCACTTACATTACTTTAAAAAATGTGCATGATTTATATGCGCTATAAAATTTTGGAGGAGATTTTGGTTTCAAATTGTTTATTGGATTAAAATAACGTAAATAATTTTAAATAAATTATACAAAGAATTATTATAATTAACAGTTAAAATTTAAACTCTAATTAATCTTTTAATTCATCGATTCTATATATGGTAAATTAGGAATACAACTCCTATAAAACATTGTAATAAAATAATAAAAATATTTCAAAATCACCTTAAACGAGTAATGGAGATACAGAAAATCTACGTATCTAAATCTACGAATCTTCGAATCTCGTTCGAATAATAAAAATGGCATTATGAAATAATGTGCCATTACTTTTAATAACTCAAATCCTTATTACTGTAGAATACGCTGTAAAAGTCGAAGTTTACATCCTTCGTGGTGTAATAAATTTCTCGAAAATTATTTAATATTGCCGAAATTATTTTTGAAAACACAGACCCCAGAACAGAATACATACTATGCAAGCTATAAAAAACGAAATCCGCATTTTCAATTCTGAAGAACCGGTTTTTATGTTTCACAAATGGAAAAAATACGTATATTTCATGAGTTGCAAGTATAAGCATAAACCAAAACTAATCAATTATTTTTCATTTAAAGTTATCTTTGAGAATATTATTTTATTTCTTTATTACTATTTAGACATTTATGTTTATGTATTTACATTTCACGGACTATTGACACAGTAAATTTTTAAAAAACATTATAAACTTGAAATAAAATATTTTAAATTCATATAGCGTACAGTAATTACTATTTTAGCATTCATAAATATTTGTATAAAAATCCAATTTAAAAATCACAATATATGACGCAATTTATTAGTAGAAATATACGAGGAGGAAGCACTGCCATCCTATAACACTAAAAAATTGTAATAATAAAAAAACTAGAATCCTTTGAAACAAAATATTTACAAAAAAAAAAAAAAAAAAAAAAAAAAAAAAAAAAAAAAAATTGATATTAAAAAATTATTTATTTTTAAAAATAAATAAAAAAAAGAAACAAAAAAAAATAAAAAAACATAAAAAAAATAATTTTTTTTTTAAATTATATTTTTAACAATACCACCGTTAAATATAGTAAACACAACCACACCACTCCTATATCACCTCCTCACCTTGTACTCTGCACCATT
>JABFQC010001119.1:0-20965 GCA_022817085.1 Psilanteris sp. ZL-2020 | reverse complement strand
TTAATTTGGAACCATGAGAGAAAAAGCATAATATTTACTGTTTTTAAAAGAAAAAAGTAAGTTTTTTAAGTAAAAAAATACTACTTTATTATAATATATTACTTTTAAAAATAGTAAATATTATGCTTTTTCTCTTATGGTTCCAAATTAATAATATAAATAGTAATTTTTCGTCATTTATTTCTCTCAGTGTACAGAAATTAAAAACATTCCCCGTTCTGTCTAAGCTGGAATAGTGATAGCTAAAGCATTCACAAAGTCAATATCAAATTAACGCCTAACCTATAAAGATATTTTTTTTTGTTTCACTGTTTAAATCCGTGCAACCAACGTACTGTATGAATCATCAAATATATCAAATTCACTGATTGAAATAAGGAAGATTCAATGATTTACAGTGATATACTTATAGCTGATTAATCAGTAGGTTTTCGCTGATTCAAATTTAGAGAATAGGAAGACGCAAGATTAAGTGTCATAGAAGTGTCTTAACGCACCAATGTCTTACTTTAAGACACAATTAATGTAGTAATAATGATATCAACTGTCTCATTTAAGACATTAGTCATAATGACGATACATATTTTTACAATCTATAGAATTTCTTTAAAAATATAACAGAAATTTTTACTGTTTCTAACAGTAATGCAAAGATATGTCGGTCAGATCCTGAAAATTAGATTTTATATAGTAATTTTTGGTGGTAAAAATTGAACATGGTGAAAAGAAAAGAGAAAATTATTCAGTTTATTAGTATTTAATGTTAATTTTAACGCCAAAATTTCTATTTTAGTATACATATCTTTTCGTTACTGTTATTAAAAGCAGTAAACATTTCTGTAATATTTCTCTCAGTGTATCATTTATCAACAAATACAGATCAAAACATTCTTATAAAAATAGTTATATCGTGCTTTATAAATTCTAGGAAACAATAAAAAATATTGTCTTCGAGTTCGAGAACGTTCGCTGAAAGAAGTAGTTTTCTAGATTTTAAAAGCCTGTATGGTAAACATTACATAAATGACCAAAAAGTAAACAGATATGTTAAATTTTGGTTAAAGGTTTGACAAAAAGTATCACGCATCATTAAAAAATAATAATAATAATTTTCATATCCACCGCTGCCAAAACCACAAGACCGTCTTAAAACAGTGCACAAGTGTCTCGTAGTAAGACATCTGATATCTTAAATAACCCACACGTTTCAAATCGGATTTTAAAGTGATTGTCCAGTCTGGTAAAATTTGCAAAAAAGAAAATTTCAACTTGCCGTGAATTCAGCTTTTTTTCCGTCTACGAAATTCCCCGCGTGCCAACGAAAAAATCCCTGAAATCCTGACCCCAATGCCGATCCTCAGCGCAGTTTCTTCCGACAGAAAAGTCGGACCGTCATCGCGATCGGTTGACCCCGCGACATCGCGTAACGCAAATGCAAACCGAATCCACGTTTTTGGCTTGTTTTGATCGGTCGCCAGCATCCGCGCGCTCGTAATGTTACGATCATATATATATATATATATATATATATATATATATATATATATATATATATACACGCAACATACATATATATATATATATGTGTAACATAATGCCGGCGTATTTCGCCGATGTACGCAACGTGGTAACGCAGCCGCGCACACACGCCCGAATGCGTGCGTGCATACGCGCGTGCAATCAAACATTGTTCATGATTTGGTCAAATATTGGCGAAATACACAGCTTTGTGCTACCTCCCTGAGCTCGGACCCGCCGCATCCGGCGGCCTCCACACAATCGAATCTATATACATGTACATATATATATATGTACTAAAATATATACACGCGAACTTGTATGCACGTTGTATCGCCCCGTATCGAATAATTGAATGCAGATTGCAGTACATCCAGCTTTTTTGTTCCTTAACCCACTCACGTCAGATAACATTTATTAAATTCATTTCCCGCGCCAACGATCAACAATATTATAATCGAATCCAAGTTTGAATGCGCGCGATTGTTTGCCCAGCTGGTACCGCGCTGCGACCGGGGACCATTTTTTCCCGGGAAAAAACCGACGATTTCGGGTAATAATTGTCCTGCGATTTGAATAACCTCTTTTGTGCCCCCCCCCCTCCTCCAATGTTCGCACGTTTTACCGTTGCGAAGACGGATCACCGCCATCATGGGTCCAGACATTTTCATCGACGATGTCATTTTGATCGAAAGAATTCATTTTCCCGTTTAAATATTCACGCCATCCAGAGCGTAATTTGGGCCGCCCCGCGGCCATTGCCCGACAGGTTTTTGAGCGCGGCTTTTTCTGTAGCGGGCTTTCGTTCGTTGGGGAATTGGTGGTTCCTGTATGCAGCCAGGCGATTTATTGCGGAAAGTGTGGTGTGTATATATAATTTGGATTGCGAAGAAATTTGAGTGCTATTCGGGTCGAGGGAGCGTTGTCTTAAATTTGGGGGTAGAAGATTGCGGCCGGCGAGCGCGTTAGTGTCTTTTGACGCGGGCGTGAAATATGGATTAGGTTTTTGATCGGAGTAGAATGCGTGGGTTCTGAGATGCTGGGAGAATATCGTAAACTGAGTTGGGTGGATTTATAAATAGTTAATCAAAATTGCAGACCTTTCGAAGAAGAGACGGATGACGCTTAGGCAAAATTATTCAATCAAATCTAGTGAAAAGTTCAGTTAAATCAGGATCATAACTATTAACTATTGGTGGAAAGTAACAATATTTATTATTAATAAAGGATGGACAATGCTATTCAGATAAATGTGTCCTTTTTCAAGAAAAAGTATTGTTACTTTTCGAAAACACCAAATGAAATTCAGTTTATTAATTTGAGAGTTGGGTATTTAGCGATATTTTCATTAAAAGTGAATTTTTTTTTTTTTAAATAATTGTAACGAAATATAAATTTTAAATCTGTGAAAATGAGAAACTTAAGTTTTACAATTGAACAAATAATTATTCAATGTTTTACTAATATTACAGTAAAATGTTTGAAGCGTTTAATTGAAACGTTCTTAAATGAGTTTAGTAATTTTTAAAATCTATCATGTCGAAAATAAACAGAAAAAGTTGTTAAAAGTGAACAAATATGTATATTGCTTAGAACGATATTTTTTCAATGTTTAATTACTGTAGTAAAAGACAAACATAAGTTAATACACATAGAAAAAAGACCCATAAAAAATTTGCTGCAAAAACTGTAATCGTTAGATAAAACAATAGTTCAATAACCTTTTAAAACAACTTATAATAAGATTTTGATATAAATCTATATTAAAATGAATATCAATTCATATTTGTCAATATAAACAATTCATTTTGATAGATGTTTTCTTGCATTATTTCTTACTCAACATCAGAACTGAGCAGATATATTACCTGAAACGTCACTCAAAAATGTATATAATTATTGTTCAAAAATAAGTAAATATTTCTGTCACTATTTGTACAACATTTATCATTACATTATTATTACAGGTTTTTATATATTCGTTACATATCCACCCGCAGTTGGCTACAACTGATCTACAACGCTGAAGATCTGAGTTCGATTCCCAGTGATACTTCTTCATAATAATGTTGGAAAAAATTGGAAATTACGTCGTTACAATATTTGTAAAAATATAATTATAGTTATATATTTGCAGTCCACTATTTATAATTGTTTATCGATTCAATTTTAAAGTAACAACGAATATTCGTATGTTTTCTGTTTCTTTATTGTATAATAGTCATACCACAATACAACGTTTATATTATAGTCCAAAAAAGAAATTTAATAATTACAACAATTATAATAAGCTAGTTTATAATAGTAAAGATAATATTATAATAATAATAACTATTTCCATTTTCTAAATTCGAAAAACTAACTTTGAAACGTTTATAAGATTTTGCTAAGACGTATAACTGAATAAATTAATTATAAGTAATAAATCAAAAGTGTTTTCGTTTATTTTTTGTTCTAATTAAATTAAAAAATGAAATTAAATAAAATGACACATTCACGTGACCGCATTCAAAAAATTACTACTCAAATTGCACGAAGTCGCTTTTTTGGCTTTCACAATTTATCGCGCATGTATCAAAATTAACTTCCCCCTCCACGATCCATCCAATCACTCGCTGCATCGTATAATTTGTTTCCGCAAAAACCGTAATGACTTCGCGAAATGTTTATTCTGTAATGCCGGATAAAAATTCGAAACTGGAAACGCCATTGAAGAATCACTTAAACGCGGAGCGCGCTATTGAAAATGACTTAATTAACGGCGAAAAATAGTTATTTGTCGTATTATATTTTGAATTGTTCATGTTACTTTTTTCGACGTTCAAACAAAATGTGTGTTTCCATGTTTCGAAGCGGCTATTATATTTGTGCGACGTACAATTGATTCAGTGCAAATTTACATCCGACATTTGGTGCGTATTACTTCGTTTTGTTGGAATAAAAAAGGGTAAAAAAAGAAAAAGTTTATTCACAATTTAAATAGTAATATTCCGTTTTTATTATGAAAAAGCTGAACATAAAAACGATATTCGTTCAATCGCGATGCAATTTTAGTAATCGTGTTGTTGGTTCGCGCACGATCCAACTTTTATTTCATTACGATTTTCAATTTGCTGTCATGTTTCGCGAGGATTATCGTACGCGTTTAAACAATTATGAAATGTGATTACGTAGAAAAATAGCCAATCGTAACATTTTTATGCGACGGAATAGAGAAGCGCGCGTTATAAAATCATCGTTAAATTGTCGCCGTTGAATTCGCGAATTAAAATAATCCCGCAAAAAATGATTTTCCATTCTCTTTGGGTTTGCAAAAAATAGCGCAGAAAAATATGAACTCGCGAAATAAACAAAAAAAAAAAAACAAAAATAATCCTTATTTCTTTCATAAAAAATATATATTTATAATTTGGTGTTTTTTTAATAGCCACGAAAATCCGACATTTACGGGTCAAAAGGTTAATCTTGAGATTGGATGAAGTAGTAGTATCACTTGTCAAAAATTGTAATTGCAAACAGATTATTTCAAGATAATCACATTGCAATTAATCTTCTCGAAATGTTTGTTCAATAATTCTTGATGGCAATTCTATTATGTTTATGTTCTTGATAACGCAAATAAATCTGTATGTCTCGTGGTGTAACTAATCTCGAACAACAAAAGAATTACATTTTGAAAGTTACAACAAATATAGACGGAGAAAATATATTTAACATTTTACTACACTGAGAAAAATTATATATGAAAATTTACTATTTATAATACGAGCTTGGACTTTTAAGCGAAAAACTGTGGAATTTACTATGTTTAGCAGTAATATTTTCAGATAACCTAGTAGAATTGAAATCGGGCGTGCCGTATGAGTTGCATGGCCCCGAACGAGGCGAAATGTGGTATGCCTTATTAAGGTTTCCTGAACTGGTCCACTGAAGGACCCTGTCAGAAGAATGTCACAATTTTATCATGCAAGGTTTACCTAATAGGGCCCTGATATGGTTTCCTTGATATGGGTACAAACGGTATGCATAATCTGAACCAAATCAGTATGCCAGTTGGTTTTCATAATATAAAATCAAGCGGTCATGATCAGGAAAACAGGTCGGGACCTGGACAGGTTATATTAGATATACCCACATTTGCTTATGATAATTTGAGTTGGAAACCTTTTCGGGGCCTGATCGGTTTATAATATGGCAAATCACATGTGGTCGGGTTATATTAAATCTATGAAAATACCGTTTGGGGTAGATCGAGCGTATGGTGGTGCAGCAACGACGTACGCGCAACGAAGAGGAGTTAAGCAGCGATTACGAGGGCCGTTACATGGATGGGTGACCGCTCGTTAAAAAACTTAACTTGAGAACACCCTAATAGAAATTTCAATCGGGCAGAAATATGGCCCCGATGTGGCAGATTTGTTACCATATAGGGAACTTCTCAGGAAACCTGATCAGGGCCAATAGGTGGATGTAACGCATAGGTATGATATGGCCCCGATTCGGAAACCAAATCATATTATATTCATTAAATAAAAAAAACGGGAACATACTTTATATTCATATATATATGCGTTTGTATATATACGTATATAAACCTAATGTATGTTGTCAAATTAAGTTTTTTAACGAGCGGTCACCCATCCATGTAACGGCCTTCGTAATCGCTGCTTAAGTCTTCGTTGCTCGTACGTCGTTGCTGCCCCACCATACGCTCGATCTACCCCAAACGGTATTTTCATAGATTTAATATAACCCGACCACATGTGGTTTGCCATATTATAAACCGATCAGGTCCCGAAAAGGTTTCCAACTCAAATTATCATAAGCAAATGTGGGTATATCTAATATAACCTGTCAAGGTTCCGACCTGTTTTCCTGATCATGACCGCTTGATTTTATATTACGAAAACCAACTGGCATACTGATTTGGTCCAGATTATGCATACCGTTTATACCCATATCAAGGAAACCATATCAGGGCCCTATTAGGTAAACCTTGCATGATAAAATTGTGACATTCTTCTGACAGAGTCAGAAGTGGACCACTTCAGGAAACCTTAATAAGGCATACCACATTTCGCCCTGTTCGGGGCCATGCAATACGGCACGCCCGATTTCAATTCTACTAGGGCATACATTAGGTTTATATACGTATATATGCAAACGCATATACATATGAATATAAAGTATGTTCCCGTTTTTTATATTTAATAAATAAAATATATGATTTGGTTTCTGAATCGGGGCCATATCATACCCATGCGTTACATCCACCTATTGGCCCTGATCGGGTTTCCTGAGAAGTTCCCTATATGGTAACAAATCTGCCACATCGGGGCCATATTTCTGCCCGATTGAAATTTCTATTAGGGTACTTTTGATATATTATATAGTAAAATGTTCAATATATGTTTTCTCCGTGTATAGATTACTAGACTGAGAAAAAAAATTGTTTAACAATGTACTACATAATTTATCAAAACTGGACGATACGTGAAAATACAAGAAAAATTACTATATAAGGTTGTAAAATTGGCAATGCAAATAATAATATATTTAAGTTTATGTAGAAAATTTTAATATTAATAGTAATTTTTTTGTGTTTTCACGAATCGTCCACTTTTAATATATTATATAATAAATTGTTAAATATTTCTTTTCTCAGTGTATATAATATAGTAATTTTTCGTATGACATTTGCAATACTGAAATTAAATATAGTAAAATCTTTATTTTCAAAAACTCCATCTTATGAGTAGTAGTAAATATAGAAATTTTTGATAAAACGCTTTCTCCGTATAATATATCAAAGGTAGGGTATATTTCAGATTCGTATAAATCCCAATTTCGGATAAATCACTATACTGCATAACAATTTCGTAATTTCGTCAACATAATTTTTCCCCGTTAGTATATTACACGTAGTATCGAATTTTATGCGCTCTTATCGTGTCAAATCGGCGAAACGTATTTCGGCACATCAAAATAATGAATAATTTAATCTACCCACGATGATAATATAAATCTATAACGCGCGAAGCAATCGATAGGTCACATAAGTGTGATTCAGCGCGGAGATTTTTTTTCCAAGGGAAATGGAGAGACAGATACGAGGGAAGATGTAAATAACAGATACATAATATCTCATAAATCTGCGAGTAATGTCATATCCCTATATATATATATATATATATATATATATATATATGATATAGTCTAAGCGGAGAATAATTACCATAAGATGATCTTTTCAATAAACCTATTGTAATTGTTAATTTGCATGCCGCGTGTAAGTATCTGTGAATTATTTTATTCGCGCCAACGATTAAAACGCGTCTGGTTACTTAGTCGTGAATATAATTTAAATCGCCCGTTGAATTATACTTGTACAGTCATTTTCATCATTTATCCCGTATTTGTCCCGTACTTGTGCATTATGTACACAAAAGAAATATCAAAAACTGATTCGAATTGTAATGTTTGTAATGATTTATAAATATTACATTTCAATTTTGCCGTTTCATAATTCCATTCGGATTGATAAAATATATTTATACATATGAATATGTAAATATATAAACTCTTTTGTACATATTGACTGCCTTCGTGTAATGTAAAGAACCGGGAACAATAAATTGCGGTTACAAAAAGGAAATACAATAATTGATTACGCTGCTCTTCGAATTGCATAATACATTTATTTCGATTCATTTTATTACATTTTCTTATTGCATTGACAAATGGTATATATACAACACATACATACGGAACACACGCGACATTAAAAAAAGATATAATTTTCAACTTGAAATTCGCATTTCAATTCGAATTTCGGTGACTACTTTTGTTTGAACGTAGATTTCAATGTCAATTTTATTTTTAACTCGATACTTACCGTATACTAGTTGTCCGCGCGCCTCTTCCGCAGCGAAAAAAATTATTTTCGAAACGGATATCGCAGTGTACACAAACTTACCTGTATAGTATTAATCATCAATAATTCCTCGAATTCGCCATTCCCATGCTTTTATCTATTACACCATCTGTTTAGTCATTTTCTGTATATTAAAAGAAGTTCTTAGGAACCAATATTCAACGTGTATATATAATATAATATATATATATTTATATATTATCTATTTACATCCTTAACCCTAGTAAAAATTTATCTCGTAAGTTACTAGAGAATTTGTATATACAATTTTTAGTAACTCGCAAGTTACTTGAAAAATTTCTACTTGGGTAATATACTAAAATTTATTTTAAAAAAAAAACCAAAAAACAGAGATCGACAGATCACAAGAACAGTTCTTTAAATTTAAAAATATTCAAAATCGAATTGCTTGATGCACGAAAACAATATAATTAGGGGGGGGGGGGTAACCAGCGCCGTGCGTCGGAAAAATTTGTGTAACTCGAATTGGGCGCTGACGTTTGCAACCGAATCTAAATTTAACCGGTCACGAATCCGCGCGATGAAGTGTGTCATGTTGCCGGTTTTATTATCAGCTGGCGTCGTATATCTTTCACCATCAACGCGCCCGAACACGCGAAGAAAAGTATGATAATTGAATAGCATATTTTTCGTTCCGTATCATTGGTTGTTTGCTCTCGCGCGCGAGCGAATAAAAGACACTTTTACGGCGTATTGATATTCCAAATGCCACAACTGTGAATTGTTGCACTTTAACGATAAGAATCAATAGCAGCCGCGGAGCTTTTCATATTTTAATAAGCCAACCGGAATACTAATTCGACGATACACATTTGGCCTTAATCACGAGGCGCGGCGTACGTGACACAAATTAATAAAAATGTCGGATGATTGCGCGCGACATGCACGGAGCTGCTTATTTCGTAATCGATATTTCTTCCGCGTCATCAAATCATAATAAATTATTCTCCTTCGGCTGAACCGCGGTGCTCCAACGCGTTAACGAAAGTCGACTCGCGCCGAGACAATAAATGGCGGGCGTAATTCAATCGCGTCTTCGAGCGCAATTATTTGACGCAGGAACAACCGAAAGGGGTCCTTTTGGGCGCGAGATTTTCCGTTGTTGGTTTAATTGAAGGACAGGAAGGTGTTTAGTTTTTGGAGGTAATCAGTTTGGGCGCGAGAATCGCGGTTTTAATTTCTAGGTTGGTTGGTTGTGAAATGTATCGTTTTGGGCGCGAGATTTGCAGTTTTTGTTTTTATTGGGGGATAGTAAAGGTTTTAGTTTTGACAAGAATAATTTTTCGAACGAGATTTTCAGTATTTATTCCGATTGAAAGATTGTAACTTTTTGAAATTTTGGTTTCGTTGGTTGCAAAATTTATTATTTTGGGCGCGAGAATTGGATGATTTTGGATTTTGATTTGCTTAATTTTATTGGTTTTACAAAGGATTATTCCAATGGTGACATTTTAAGGTTTTTTTATTTAATATTATTTTATTTAATATAAAAATTAATTATATAAACTTTGACTTACTAACTGCATAACAGTAGTCAGTTTTTCGCAATAATCTTATTGGGCGCAGGATTTTTAGTAAGTTTTCTCTTTTAGATTTGTTATCGGAACGTCCACGCTTAGATATGCACATTCGAAATCAACACTTTATTTTAACAAATTATTAACTTTATTCTTGAAATTTTAATTTCCAGTAAATATTTAAGCACAGCTAAATTTAAAATTTTAGTGGTGATATTGGATGCATTTGAAGAGATACGACATCGGCTTGTGAATAATGAACCAGAATTAATATGTAATTCACGTTAATGTTTATATTTTATACGGAGATTAATAATGTAGCTTGCAGAGTCATTATAAAAACAAACGCAATTAACTACGATTACTTGTTGCGTTGAAAATTCAGTTGAAATTGATAAAGGTTATTTCCATTTAAATAATCTTTATGCGTCCGCTTTTTTGTTAAAGATAATTGCGGTTTCCACTTTAATTCATAAGAAATTTTAATTTTGAAAATTAAAATATTTTCAATTTATCATCGTAAATTTTATTTTATAATAAATAAAAATTATTATATATTTTTTTTCATTTTTAAACTTAATTTTAAGTTCATTAATTTTAAGACTGAAATTAGTCACTTTTCTTCCTTAAGTAATCGTCAGCATCATTTAGTGAATTAGCGCAGCAAATAAGAAATAATATAATACGATTAATGTATATATTATAATATTCTAGTATATTAAATTATATATTCTATTTGTATTAATACAAAAATAATTGGTCCTAAAAAGAAGTTTTATGTGGTCACGTGATCAAATCTTCAATATAATTCCTAATACGAATGAAAACAAAAATTGATTAATGCCTTTAATTAATTATTGATTATCTACATCAGATAATATAACTTTACAATCAAATTAACAAAACATTATTCATTATTTCCTATCGCAAACAAAAATTTGTTCACCTCAACTGCGCAAAACCCAATCTAAACTGGATTACAAGACGAGTCATCCACGTAATGTCAAAAATTCATTTGAATATAAATAATAATCAGAATTAGTAATAAAATTACTCGGCAGAAGTCCAGAAAGAAAATAATAAGTGCTCGAAGCGCCATCAACTTGCACTTACCGTATGACCGTCCAGACGGCGCCACTGGACGATTCCAAAACTTGGACGAACCAATAACCAAACTAAATTTCGCAAACCAAGCAACGCGATAAAAGTGTACACAAATAATCGGTCAAGTCACCCCGGCTTGAAGTTCGCCATTCTCCGCGGCCACATTTTATTAGAATGAAAGATAACGTATAGTCTTTATCGCGATTATCGAATAGCTTAGCAATTTTTGCAGCGCGAGATTAGCTCGACGCTAGCGATATCGCTATCGAACTATGATCAGTTCGCGTCGAAAACTGACTCGTCACGTACATGTAAAGGCATAAATCAATGACATAATATTATCGGAGATACTGCGGGTGTCAAATCAAATCAAACGAATGTGATCAATAAAAAAGACATTTATTAAGGACTGAATTGGACTTGATTCATTTTGGACTTTGTTAGTTCAGTACTCGCATGCGACGGCGAGCCAATCGTGAACGTCGATTTGTCCCTCCTCCCACTTGGCTTCGTGTTTTGCCGCCAAAAATCCAACCTGCGCCGTCGCACGTTTATGCACACACACGCACACCTTCGAACGGCACACACGCGTTTTCGTCGAACGAACGTTACAAAATTGGATTTGCTTTGGATGCTTTTTTTAGCCGTCGAATTTCGGTTCAGCCCTTCTCTAATCATAGACTCTCGTTCCGTCCCGCGATCGAAAACATTCAGACGTGATTTTGCTTCTTAGTGACAGCTATCGTATTTACATTTATATGCAACAGAGGGCGCGCCGTCAAAAATCGCTTTTTCGCTAGTTACGGCGGATTTTGGGTCGCGATTCGGGGGCGTACTCGGTCGCGTCGAAGTTAACATTATGTACACGCAAAATTTTGTCGGAATTTATGTACAAATCGAAGCAGCATCTGCAGTCCGCTTGCGGAAAATGTTTCGAGCGAAAAAACACATCGTAATTGGCTACGCAGTGTGGTCGACTTTGCGATGCGATGGTTCATGGGCTAATGAAGTCAAACTAAGTCCAAAGAATCTATCTTTTTGCGTAATTTGTCGCGCTTTCGGCGGTGTTTTAGCCAGTTTGTGTTTTAATGCAAGGTTGACCACTCCGCGATTTCAAATAAAGTTATTACATTTTGCGGTTTCGTTGAATTAATGATTTATATGACAATCAAATGACCAGACTGGAGTTATTGGCTAAAGTGCAACGTGTCGTCTAGTGTCACGCCGCTTTTCTTAATACAAGTTTTTCTTTAATTTTGATTTTCTCATTCACAGCTACAGGTTTTAAAGTTTGTATTCATTTGTTAGTTATATTTTATATAAAGAACAGAAATTCTGTAAAATCGGTCACCATGCAAGCAAGCGATAAATTCTTCTTAATTATCGACAAAATTATTACTCTGCAGCAAGGGAAGCACGCTTCGTTCGAATACACTATTTCTTTAAAGGATCCATTTATTTATTTATTTATTTATTTATATATATATAATATAGCTCTTTGTTAACATACAATGTTGTGTGCAATGATACGCGTTACGCCGTGCAGCAGCTATCTACAATTATATTACAAAAGCGCCGACCTCGAAGCCGACGCGAATCATATATATCACTCCCGTCATACCTATATCTCGCCGGACATGAAATCATTCGAAACAACGATGAATCGCGATTAAAAAAATAGAATTCCCACTGCAAATGACCGAACTGACAATTTCTACACGTGACTGCTGCGTAACAGGTCAGGAAAACTAACTGCCCGGGTAGTTTTAACAAAAAAAATAACGAGGTGAGGGGGGGAGAAAATCAAAAAACAAATTTGAAATCGAAAAAATAATTCTTTTATTCAAAACAAAACGTCTCGTCTGCATTCTTGAATCAGAAGTAATTTGCAAGAAAGAACTTGATTCGAAATTAGTGTAAGTGTAACGCAATAACAACATTCGCATACAATTGCAATAACAATACATAAGTGTAAATTAAGCCGACAGTATGGTGTGTAGCAAACCGACCACGAGAAACAAAGTTTATTCATCACAAAACGGTATTCTTCCTCGTTCATTTATAATTCAATCACCTCAAACCCTGCTGACACTAATACGAAGGGAAACACTAACAAACGACGGATCGCGCGCTATCCTCATTCACGGTTCATGCATCCTTATCCTACCATTATCCTTATCCTTACAGGACCTCGAATCCAGTAGCACCATAACAACCCGAACGAAACAACTGAAATGCTCGCTAACACTTACACGTCGGCATTGCGCGCCATTTTGGATCCCGAACTGTGTCGCGACGCACTTACAATCGGCTCGCAAAATTAAACGGCACGCGATCGCAAAACATTCACATATCGCAATGACAGCGGAACGATAGGAAACTCGATGCAACATTGTCGAATAACATGGATATAACTATATTTTATCTACGACTGGCGGTAAGAGGCAAAACATCGCACCGGTAACGCGTCACAATGCCGATCAAACGTCGGGAAATCGCGATCCGCGGCAGCGCCATCTGCCATAACTCGGGGCGCCATCCATCGCACTTCACGCTTTCTCTTCGCTAATTATCACAATTTTCACCTCGACGCCGTGACGCCGATATCGCGAATCGTTCGGATGACAATTTTTCGATGCGTGACACCTCTTTCTCCGTCTCTCACTCACTCTCGCTCCATCCTTTTCTAACCTCTCGCGCCACGCTCCTTTACATTATGACACTAACAAACTCGCAGTACTTTGCGCATTCGAGTTGCACGCGCGTGACTGCGTTTTCGTCACCATTTTTTTCGTTTCAATGGCGCTCGTTAGACGGCGCGCTCGCTTCTGGATTAATAAGTGCTTTTCTACGCAGTGTCCTTTGCACTACAAAAATAAGTGCGACGGAGTCAGACCGCTTTCAGACACCGACGTCTTATTTCAAGCCACGAATGACTCCATCAACGACGACCGTCGTCTTAATACGACACCATCGTGCGTCTCACGTTACGACATTCGCGTCTTAAATTAAGACACCCTCCGTCGGCGCTTATTTTTGCCGCGCGCTTGCGATTGCAGGGCGGGATTGCAGTGCAACGACGCGTCGCGATTCGAATCGATTCACGAATAATGCGAATTTAAAGGCCGTTCGTTGGCCGAATGATAATAAAAGCTCGCGTCGGGAACGCGCGCTTTCGAATTTTCAATTGCAATTTGATGGTTGGCTGATGCCAAACGTACGGGAAATCAATTTGTCGGGCGCCGAGAAGTGCGGTTCGGAGTTGCGCTCGGCAACGCCGATGCGACGTGTCTCGTCTGTGACGCGAGTGTCTTTGTTTAAGATACGATTTAAGATGCGCTCGTTAAACGGGTTTTGGCGTTGAACTGTGAAAGACTCGACTGCAAAAACGGTGTCAGCATTGACGTCTTAATTTTGGACATTAGTGTATTCGTTTAAGAGTCTAGAATCCGCGTCGAGTCGTATATTTCGTCTTGATGTCTAAGACGTCGGTGTCTTAAACCGAGACACGCGCATTGACGTTTGCTTTTGCAGTTTCGGGATTTCGTTTCGCGGCGAAATGTTGCGTTATTTTCGTAACACTAACGCGAAGCTGATGAGAAATTCAATTCTTTTCGCAATCTGCAAAGCAACTCGTCTTGCCGATAAACAAGCGACAAATTTAAATTCAATCGTTATGCGTTGCTTCGGACAAATTAAAATGTTTGAATTCGTGTTTTGGTCTCCCTCGACTGTACACAAGTCTATTAATAGCTGCGATCGCTTGTTTGATCGAAAACAAAATAAATACTTTTCTCTTCAGGTTTTGGCGTGTTGGAAATTACGTCGCGGGATATAATTCCTTTTGTTGGATTTCGTGTTTTGAAATTTAAATTTCATTATTCGCGTGTTATATAGAAAGAAACAAAAATTTAATGCAATGCTGTTGCGGAGAAAACTGGCTTATTTTTATTTGGGCTTTTCTTTTTTATATTCATGATTTCAGTATTTCGAATAGAATTGTTTAAACATAATTGTTGTAAGGCATGATTTTGGTTTTTGATTAACAATTTTTGTCTGCAATTTTCATTGCTGTGAATGTGCTTTAGATTCGTCCAATGTCAGAAAACAAAATACTAACATGAATTTCATTTTTTAACTTCGTGTAGAATTCATTTTGAAAGTAGATGATAAATGTATTAACATGAATGAATGAACAATTTACATTCATATTTCTATAATAATAATAATAATAATAATACTAATATAATTAGAAACAAAAATAGCAATGTATATATCGTTATAAAGTTATTTGAATTTAAAGAAATCGGATGTTATTGAAAATTATATTGATATCAATTAAATAAAAGTGTCTTTGTAAAATCGCAAAACTACTGTAAGTTAATTGCTCCTAACTCTGATTTGTTGTTATAATGCTCGCACTCAAACGCAATGTCCGAATTTTCCATCCGATAAAGATGGTACATCGCTTTCATTAATGAGTTTTTCATTTCGGAAGAACTTTTCATAATTGCTTTTTAATATCCGGATTAATTTGGCGGAACCCGACCATGCCTCGCGATGCTCATAATAATCATGATAATAAAAAATGACTACAAAATAATTCGAATTCAGTTTTATCCCAACGCAGTATTTAAAATTGACTTCTCAATAGACTTATGCAATTTGTTTATATGATCATACAAAAACAATCTAAAAAGTTGCATCTTTACACTGGGAGGAAATTAAAGTAAAACTGGTTACTACAAAAAATATATAGTTCTTGTTAATATATTCATCTATTATCACAACTATAAAATATTATTAATAATGAAACTAACAGACATTTCATTTTCATAAACCAAATGAAATCGGCTGTGTCAATTTCGGTTGTTTCAACCGTACAGTTTTTCTCTCAGTGTTAATACCTTATTACAATTATTAATCGTATCTTGAACAGATTTTTCAGAATTACAAAACGCGTGTGACTTGAATTCTTGTAGCACAATTCATCAAAACTTTGATAACAAAAGTACAAAAGCGACAAAAAAAATCAGAAAAAAAACTAAATATTTAAAATAAATTTACAAACTTCCAAA
This sequence comes from Psilanteris sp. ZL-2020, assembly GCA_022817085.1. NCBI lineage: Eukaryota > Metazoa > Arthropoda > Insecta > Hymenoptera > Scelionidae > Psilanteris > Psilanteris sp. ZL-2020. Next base: position 4,793 of record JABFQC010001119.1, on the reverse strand, counting down.
GATATTGCAATATAAAAGAAGAGAAATGTTAAATATCGAAATTTAAATGACAAACATCGAAATTTGGAAAACCGATTTATTGAATTTAAATTTTAATTTCACTTTTCGAAGTCGCAAAAAGTATCAACGGAATTTCAAACTCAACGCTGCAAATCAATCGGTGAAACACTTGACTTGTACAATTTGATTTGAATTATTTATTAAACAGAATCTTCGGCATAAATGTTTCATCGCTAACAGAATGGTCATGCATTATAAACGAAACTTGCATCAACTGTAAACGAATAATATATTACCGTCGGTGCTTTTATTCAGTCATATTAATAAATAATTGCATTTCGAAAGGTTAATTACCGGCACCAATTGTAAATTCCGATGGGCGAATGCAAATCAAACGTTTCATGTAAAAGCAATCAAACGCGCGACACCAAACACTACGCAGAAACCAAAAAACGTATTCCGCAACGTGTAAGACTTCGGAAAAAAGGTGGTTGGTTTTGCGGACCACGTGACCGCGATAAAAAAAAAAACCAAAATTACATAAAAGCCACGACGATTGTTTAGCAATTTCGTAAAGAATTCCATTTGTCGGGACTCATCCTCTTTGATTTTCACAGCGACGCGCCGAGCGCAAATTCGTGCATAAAAAACGACCCGCGCGTCTGGTCCGGATTTGCGTTTACGAATTCGCGAAATTACGCCGCGGCATCGTTACCGTGAATTATGCCAATATTTAGCATGCAATTATTCGGCCGTGTAAGCGCATCATCAGCGGTCGGCGGTCGAAAATCATCGCGCCATTTTTGGCGTTTGCACAAACGATGAAATTCAAAATTAACGAGCAATCGCGCGCGTACATAATCAACGCGGGTTTTCGAAAAACCGACGTTTATCGTTTCGCCCGCGAGCAATTCATTTCGGGCACAAACGAGTGAATGCAAAATTTGGATCGCGCGTGAGTTTCGGCGAGCGTCCTTCAGAGTTCTTCGTTCTTCTTAAAGTAATAATAATAATAACAAAAACAATAAAAATAATAATAATAATAATAATAATAATAATAATATAACAACAATAACAACAAGAAAATAAGACTAAAAAAATAAGGTAAAACGAGAAAAAACAAAGGAACACAGGTCGGAATAAATGAAATCCAGAATTTGTAAAATATGTCATTTATTTAACAGCGATATCAAATTTGGACAAATGAATAACAATGATAACAAAATAACATAATTGACTTGTCCTTCGAGAAATCTGAATTGTACTATAAAATAGTATATTAGTAACCTATAAAAATAATCGTCGCATTCATTCATTGTCTCGGCATTCGCTCGTTTCGAAATTAAAAGATTCGAAAGCATTTGCGTGTTGTTTGAATAAGCAATGCATTTGCAACGCGCAATGCAAACGGTTTTTCTTAAAAAAAAAAATAATAATAATAATAATAATAATAAAAATGCTTCTCTCGTTTAATATCTCGAAGAACACTAATTTCTGCAATTGAATAAAGAGATTTCGCGTCTCCTCGAAAGAAACAGTGCTAATGAGAAATTATTCAAACTTTTATCACTTCTCGCGCGCAACTTCGATTACTCCAACGACACGCATAATCAATCGTGTTTGCGCAATGCGCCGCGAGCCGGCCGTCTTTCGGTCGTCCGGAATCCTTGTGCAAAGATTCGTCAAAAGATGCGGCCCGGTTCACGGCGCGTGTATACTTAAAATTAACCGTGAACATTATATATTTTACGTAACATACAGCGCATCCTTAAAACATTAAATTTATTTACAAATAATAATATAGAATTATCATTATTCGTATTTACGTGTAATATATATATGTGTGTGCGAATATATATATATATATATATAAATATCTATACTTGTGAATCATGTACATATATATATATATATATATATACTCTTTAAATAGAAACGAATCTAAAATACAATTCAGAAATGTACAAATTACGCTACAAAATACTGTACAAGAATATAATAAAGGGACAAGAAGGAAGAAAACGAAAAGGAAGAACGAAGAAATGAAAAAAAGGAAAAAAAAAAGAAAGAATGATAGAGATAGAAACGATAAAAGATCCGCAACGTACGTGATAAACTCGTCGACCACGCATATAATATATAGTAAAATAATGTTAAATAATTAAATAATATATATATATATATATATATTTACATTAAAATGTGACGATATAATTCGGAACAAGTGAAAGGAATAAGCGGTCGAGTTAAAAATCGTGCGATTAAGGATCGCAACTGATCGGTAAAAACCGCGGAGTCGCGCGGGCGATGCGCGTGGCGTTGCAAATGCGGGCATGCAAATCGCGGCGCTTGCTGCAAACGGCCGGGATGGGCCCTGCGACGCGCGCGGTTCTTACGCGTTTGTTACAGCAAGAAGGGACGTGAATCGCAAAATCACAGCGCAGCGAATTGGGCCGCGCGGGCCGGGGCTGGGGCGTGGGTCTTACCGGAGGTCGCGGGCCGTCCGGCGTCCTCGCGGTTGCGACCGAGCGGCCGCCACAAACGGTCGTTAATCCTTGCGGTAAAAGTCGGCGGCGTTGTTGTCGTCGTCCTCCTCGTCGTCGTCCTCGCTCCAGTCGCGGGTCCTGGTGCGGATGGGTCCAGCGGGTATCATCGGTACTCAGGCCCGGGCGTACGAGTACGAGGCGTGATGTCACAAGCCGCTCGACACCGTGGCCGTCGGAACCGGCGGACCACTGGCGCTGGTGACGCTGTGGTGGTACAGCGAATTGTGGTAATAATCCTGGTTGCTCATGTTGTGCATGGAGCCCGCTCCATTGGCGCCGGGGCCGACGTGCATGCCGTTCTGATGGTGGGTACCGATCGCGTGCACCACGTGCGAGTGGTGCGCCGCGCCGTAATTGGTGTAGCTGCCGTGGGGCTCGTAAACTTTGAAATCCGGCGGCTTGGTGTCCGCGGACTGGGTACCCGGCGACGGGGCCATCGTGGGCAACAGCCTGGTGATGCTGAACGGGTGGGAAGCCGCGGTATACGGGGGTTCCTGCTTAAGTGAACCGCCCGCCATAGTGTGGTGGAAAGAGTCCGCGATTATATTCGAGTGCAAACTCTTGTCCACCATCGCGGCCACCAATTCGTTGTTCACATCGGGCGTGAGGTACCCGGAGATGTCCGAAGGGTCGGCCTTGAGCGGGTGGTGGTGGTGCGACATGAGCGAACTCTCGTCCTGTTGCTGCTGCGAGCTCGGGTGGATCGACGACGGGGTCTTCTTGCCCGCGTGGTTGAGGTCATGGGTGGACGCCGGGCTGCCGGACGTGGGCGCGTTCACCGCGTTGCCCGACGAGCCGTGGTGGTGGTGGTGGTGGTGCTGCTGTTGCTGCTGCTGCTTGTTCGTCTGCCTCGTCTGTTCCTTCTTCTCGTCCTTGAAGCGCTTCTGTCTGCGCAGGTAGCAGCCGTTTTCGAACATATTGCCGCTCTCCGGGTGCAGGGTCCAGAACGAGCCTTTGCCGGGCTTGTCCGGGGTGCGGGGGACCTTGACGAAGCAGTCGTTGAAGCTGAGCGAGTGCCTGATCGAGTTCTGCCACCGTTGCTGGTTCTGTCGGTAGAACGGGAAGTGGTCCATGATGAACTGGTAGATCTCCGAAAGCGTGAGCATCCTGGCGGGCGCGTACTGGATGGCCATGGTGATGAGGCTGATGTACGAGTACGGCGGCTTCGCGTGCGTGTAGTTGCGCCGGTAGGTCTTGTCGGAGCGGGACCGGTGCAGCGCCGAGTTGGGGGACTCCGGGTCGGCGAGGGACAGCGGGTCCCGCGACGCGACCGCGGACGCGCTCGCCGAGAGCGGCGCGTAACTCGCGACGGTCATGCAGGCGCCGCCGCCGGTCATGGCGCCCCCGTAGGCGGTCATGCTGCCGGTGCCCATGGTGGCCATGCCCAAGGCCGAACCCACGGAGCTCATGGCGCCGACGTTGAACGCGCCCGGGCTCTGCGGGCTGCAGTTGGACGCCGCGACGCCCACGCTCATGGGCATGCTGATGGGCACGCAGCTCATCGAGTTCATCGAACCGTACGTGTTGGTCATGTTGCCCATGTTGGACATCGTCGCGGTGCTCATCGCCCCGCCGAGGCCTGCCTCGTACGACAGTTTTGGCGACTGGAGCATGGTCATGCCAGACACTATTGATGGTCACGAGTACCGGCCGTAAATGTTGTACTTGGTCCCGAACACCTTGACACTCTTGCCGATCACTGTCGCGGGGTAATGTCGCAATTGGCGTTGCACAAGAACGCGCCCACACTTGCCGGCATAAGTACGCACTATCAACAACAACAAGGCCGCGGCATAATTCGCGCGGCTGCGTGCGTGCCTCTCTCAACGACTCACCGTGCACCGTCGTTCGCGCACAAAACAACAAAACACGACAACATAAACAACTCTGTCTCGCGCAGTTGTTTGTGGCTCAATGTTTGCTGGCGGCTTCCTCTTCTCAAGCCGCGTACTCACTTCCCCTTGTTCTTCTCCAACCACGTGCCCCTTCCTTCTACGGCTCCGTCTACGCGTCCTTCTTTCTCTCCCACTTTTTCGCGTCCGTCTGTGTAGCTCTCCGTATAACTCGCACAGTGCAAGCTGGCTCACGAATGCTCGGAAACTCTTCAACCGGCGACTGTTGTTCAAACAGTCCCCACCCCGCGTCCTCCCTGGCCCGTCGCCGGCCACTCCCACCCCGGCGGCCCGCGCCCAATCGGGGCCCGGCGATCCCCACGCGCCGCTCCCACCAGCCGGCCCGGCCACGGGG
>JABFQC010001118.1:0-20974 GCA_022817085.1 Psilanteris sp. ZL-2020 | reverse complement strand
ACATAGTGATTACAAAAATTCTGAAATTCAAGCACCAATTGACTGAACGAAATTACGCAGTTTTCAGTTTGCTGAAAGATTAAATCAAAGCCGCGAACAAATGATTTAATACTGATTTTGGATTTTAAAGCTAAGAATTACATTGTTTTAGCCTAAGTTTTAATTTTACCGACTATCTGGATACATAAGCAATGAAATCAAACTCCCGTTAGCCAATGAAAAAGAAGAAACAATTCGTATTAACGCAATTGCAAAACCATTTAACTCTGACTATATAACGTAACAAACTCACGTTTTCCGAGAGCAACGATATTCGTACAAATCTTGTGACTTGACTCGCAAAAAACGACGATATTCCGAACAACAGTCCCTTTCAAATATAGCGTATGCTTCTGTGATAACACGTTCGTATCGTTTCTGTAAATGTTTATTTAATAATATTCATGTTGTTCAATTTGCTTTGTTTACTTTGACGTAGAATTAGGCGAATACTTCATCTCGTAGGTATATACACATGATTTCAAAGTTGTATTGCATTTTTGTTTTGCGATAAACGTACGTAAGTAATTCGAATTATTTATACGACTTATTTATTTAGCGTAAAACACGTAGAAAGTTGGAGAATAAAAAAAGGGGGTGGTGAATCAAACCACATCGTTCCGAGGATTTGACCGTTCGTGCGGATCCGCGAGAGCGGTGCGGTCGGAAAATGCCTGGAGAGACTTTAACGTGAATTTTATTATAATACATATATAACATGTATATATACGGTATATTATTGATATATGAAAGCACACGAGTAAAGCGGCTGAAACTACGCGATTCATTGACTGGCTTTAAATTTTAAATATTAATTATGTTTAATGTGTATGTGCTATTATATACTGTCGATTTGTCCCCGTTGGTTCCGAGGTTTTGCGTATAGTCAGGTGAATGATGAGTCGCCCCGGCCGCGGATTCGCTCGCGTCGTTCCCCGTCGCGTTTATCACTTAGAATATTTTACATAAAAACATTCGTAATTATTATAATTATACTAAACAGTCGAGTCGAAAAATAATCGAGAAAGCCTCGCTCTCTTTGCGGAGTTTACGTGCTAAGGGTTTTCCTTTTATTTATTTACTTCTTTGTATTCGTGTACGCGCGCGCGCACGCGTACCCTTCCCGTAAGCGCGCGCGCGCGCGCGTACGTGCGCATATATATATATGTTCATATATATGCGTGAACGTGTGTATGTTTATGTGTGTATAATATCAGGATACACCAAGCGCCAAGTACATATACATCTTGCGACCGATATTATATGCATCAGCGTCCTCGCGTTTGTTTCATCAATTTTTTCTTGCTTGACAATTTATGAAACCAAACGAATCTCGCACGTAAAAACGAATCAAACTCGCTCGTATTGCTGCTATCGAATAAAACCTTTAACGAGGTGCGGTGAAACTCTCAACGATTATCGACAATAATCGCCGCAATAATCATAGTCCGGTATAGTATATCTATATGAGTCAACAAGAAATTCGATTCAATACTTTTTGTTTTCTTTTTCTTGCGTAACCATTCGCGCACTAGTGTGTGTGTGTGTGTGTGTGTGTGTGTTCACATTTTATTATATCCTGTATAATTCTTATATGCCTTTTACGATAAACGGGCGGCTTTCCGTTGCGCGAAGACGAACGATTCGTCGGGAAACGGAACGGCGTGTGGAAAATTTGCGTCAAGCGTGAAGACGGTGAAGATTACGCGCGCGTGAAATACGAATCCAACGGTGGTCCGAATTTGGCGTTCGCGCGTGTGGCTGCGTCACCGCTTTGATTCGATCTTCCGACAACGGAAAGCGCCGATGGAATACTCATTTGTAACGCACTCATTCTTGATTAACAATTATTAATTGATAACGATAAATATTAAATATCTTCTTATATGTATGTAATGTAACACGATGATATAGGCTTGATATGACGGCAATGTGTTTTTCTTTTTTTTTCCTTTTTTTTCTTTTTTTTTTGCACAACCGTTCAATGTCTTCACCCTTCAATTTCAAATCGCTTCCCTTTTATTGTTTATTCTTGTTTCAATAATAATAGCAATCGTTATAATCATAATAACACTTTTGTAATCATAAAACTATGTTATACGAGTCATTAACTTTTATTTTGCTCCTCGTTCATTCCCGTCCTCCCACAATCACGCGTTTCCCATTCGCGCGATATATATATGCGTATATCACATTTTCCCTCTAGCCATCTAAAAATTCACTCCTCTTGTTCTGCGCTTATTAAAGTTAAACACACAGAAACTGCGTATCCATGTATGTATATCTTATTTATATGTATATACACGCGCTATTGCATATACATATACATATATATATATAAGTTACGCACCTTTATTATAGTTGCGACGAAACGCATGAATGTGTCTTACAGAATGGTTGTCAGCTTTTGTTTTGCTCGTCGATCGTTAATTGTTTGATAATAAAACACGAAGAAGACCCACGATATAGATAAGTTTAAATTTAAGTTTATTTTATAGTAATGGCAAGTTACAGAACCTCTGTACATGCAACGGGTTTTTCTTTTTTTTTTTTCTTTTTTCGCGGATGCAAGATCGAATAGCAAATACATTTATACATTTAGCTTTCGCAAGGACGTACTTGTTATATGCATACATTGTCATACTTTTAATCATTATGCTGCATACGAATGTACAAATACAAAATGAACACTACGTAACGTTTGTTTATTATAAACAAACCGCGTCATGCGTTAATTTGCGAATCGGTTAAGGCAGACGAATTGAACAATTGAAACGGCAATCGAAACGGCAAGACAATCAACGCAAACACTTTTGTCGGATATAGGATAATCAATTCGTGATTTATGATCAATACGCGTGGTAACAATTCAAATGTAAAAGGCTTTTGTCTACTGATCGTCTTACACTAATAATTTCAACGTTACTTTGACTTTAACAGCACGAACAACATTTTTTTACAGATTTATTTAGTCTCGGGTATGTACAATAATAGATATTAATGTCCTTGCGAAAATAATAAGGATATCGAGTAGGATTCGGAATTCGAGTGCACCGGGCCGGGTGCGGCCAAATGAATCAGCGGGTCGTCGGTTCAGCGCGACGAAACGCGCCGAGTTTATACAGGTCCTCGCGTCTGGAATATGAAAGTTATCGGTCTCAAAATAAACGCCATTTCGCGCGTACCGACGACTGTTTGGCGCGCGCGCGGTCCCGGACGCACGCATCGCAAAAACGTTAATATAAAATTTGCATTCTTGCGTAACATTGTTTATAATCAGCAAAGTCGAAGAGATATCTACAAAAGTTGGAACGACTCGGGTAATTGTTTTTAGAATTTGTCCACCGCAACAACTGTCGAGCGATCGAACTGCGAGAAACGATTAGATCAAATGTGATATTGAAATTACCCGAGGTCACCATAATCCCAGATGCGCACGAAGTATCATTATTGTCATCATGAAAAATGATTCAGCACCTTCGCCTTTTTACATTGCAGATTCAAAATGCAGAGTTAAAATGCAACCGACCGGGTTTTCTTATTCGAATGCGATTTCACTGGATGGGAGATTCATAAGTAACGGTTCATTCTTCTCCAGCCGGACAATTGGCATCGATGCCGCGTGGACCACAAAGCGTTTATCGATAAACACTTTATAAATAAACAACAATAAGAATATCGTATATTCCGTGGTTATTATAATACTTTTGGAGCTAAAGTGTTTATCGTTAAACCGTCGCGAAGCTGCATTTTAAACTGGATTCGTCGTCATGTACCCAAACCCCGATCAATCCTCGCGTCCTCAATGTCAGTCCTCGCAATCAGTCGCTCTTCTGACTGCATATTCGTGGTAACATTCCTTGCGCCGCAACTACAAAATATTGCTTATAATAGATTATCTTTATTATGGAATATCATTCATTTTACGAATTACACGTATTATACAGTGATCATCTTTGGACCCATGGTGAGAAATCCAAAAAATACAAGATTTCCTTTTACCTCTCGATAAACCCTTAAATTTGTTTTCTATTTCGCAGTTCGGATAATATGAATGATTCATATTCATCATTGTCATTTATTCGACTAAATTATACAGATTTTTGTTATATATATATACGATAAGTAACAAATTATTGAATAACGAAAATTCAAAACTGAACGTGCGTGTGTATGTGTGTGTGTGTGTGATGTTGATGTCAAGTTGTTTCAAGGTGTCTCGTGTGGAAGAAAAATGAATAACGAACGGAAGACCTCGAATAACGAATGCCTTCGATAATCATGCCTATGCTACGTATAGATCTATGCTTTAAGAACGGAGATCTTAAACTGCTCTACTACATTAATAATTACGTTTTACACAGTTTCAGAAGTCTCTAGGATGTATTATTTGTTGTTGTTTATCAGAATTAGGCTTGAAATTGTGTGATGTGAAAGGCATCTCTCTCTATATCAATGACTCGGTGTGATGAGCAGTAATTGAAAATCGAACGTTTACATGTCAGTATATAATTATAATATATTGTATACAGTCATACATCAAACACCGCGATACTTTATTATTATTATTATTAGTATTATTTTTTTTCATTTTTTTTCTGTAATTTAATTTGTAATTATTTCGATAATGCAAATGGATCGACATTTCCCTTTTTTCTTCTACCTCGTATTGATTCTACTTGCAATTTTGTACAGTTTGTTTTTATATTCTGTTGCGCGACAGAGATATGCATGTTTTACAAGGCAAGCCTCCTCATTTGGGATTATCGGTCAAATATATATATTTGTTGTTTTATACGAAAAAAGTCCATTCGTTGATTAGCGAATCAAATTGCAATGATCCGCTTTTCAACGATTCGTGACGAGTTTATAAAAATCTACGTAATCAAGTCTGTATAATGCTTATAAACTACATCGTTGTAAACACCGGAGCACAAAATAGATACGGAGATTTTGAAACGAAAATAACGTTGACCCTTCAGTATCACCAATCCATATCCGTTAACTCGTGTTGCCATTTGTGTTGATCGATTGAGTGCTTCAAATACTGGTCCGTAGGCGAATGTCGAGCAGAAAGTGCGGGATTTCAGAATCCTCGGTATGATGATAGTTTTTGTTCGTTTCTGTAATTTGATTTGATAATTGGTCCGTGTTTAGTGGGATGAAATGATTGAATGATTGTAGTATGAAGAGGGAATAAGACACAATGCAGCGGGTGCTTGCGTGACAGATAGACACGGCATATAGATAGACTACATCTCGCTACATTCTAGAAGATGCTCTAGATTTTTCTATTACTGTGCATGTGCACACGAAAAAACATGGTAATCAGCTTTTACAGCACAATACTCTGGCTTTGAGCTACTTATCTGCTCTCTCTCTCTCTCTCTCTCTTTCGTCATTTTTAATTACGCTTTTGTTCCTGACAATTGTTGCAATGATTTCTTAACTGACCTACAAATAGGTAAAACACAATAAGTATGAGTCGAATGCCCAATCCCAACCAGTTTAATATGCATAATGTTATTTAGAATGTACCCATTGTTACCGTTGCTAGCAACTGCGTACGCGTGTCCATTAATCGATTCGTTGCTGCTCGCGTTTCTTTCGTCACTGTTTGCATCGTACTCGTCTGAATTAGAAGCTTTTACAACTGATAAACAAACACTCTCAGAACTAGAAGAACTGGTATCTCGTGATAATTCAATGCATCTTTTATCCTGTTAACGAAATCAGATTGTACGTGAAAAGTTTTATTGCAGTTATAATCAAGTTAATTATAAATGTGATTTTTATACCACCTCTTCTTTTAGTCTGCTTAAAAGCCTTTTCCTGTCCGTCTTAACTTTTTCTACTTGAGTTGCCTCCGTTGCTGTTTTTATACCTGAGAGCTCCAAGAGAGCCAATTGTGCATCTTTTTCCGACACAGCCATCTTTAAAGCTTCGCGCCTGAAACATTAATTGAAATATTTAGCCGTGTTAGAAGATATTGGATTATATGGATTATTATAATCTTGCGTTGGATAAATGAAATATTGTACTATTAATTAATATTGTATTATCAAATAGCATTGCTTTATTAAATAATTTGTATATTATGATTCATATGTATATATACATTAAACTAATTAATTATAAGGATCTTATTGGTTAGTTATATTTCACAACGTACTTAACAAAATAATGCCTATTAAAAATATAATGAATACTTAAAAATTACATATAATTAATTCTAAAATGATACGTACTTCATTTGATGAAGGTCTTTCAAATGTTCTCTTCTTTCTTCTAAAAGCTTAAATAATTTGTTTTCAAATTTCTGAAGTTTAATCAGCAACGATTTACAGTTTGAACATTTAAATGCAGACGTATTTTGAATTGCATGTAGTCTTATTTTTAATTTTTCCACCTAGTAATTAAAGAAAATATTAATAAGATAGTTTTGAACGTATCACGAAAGCTTTTTATATTTTTTTATTACATTGAAAATACTTTATGATGATCTGTAGATAATGAGAAAAATACGTTTACAAAATAATAGAAAATAAATACAACCATTAACAATAATTAAAAACAATTAAAAAATATGTTTATAAATACATAAATTCAAACTTAATTATTACCAGCATATCCATAATGTATAGAAAACAAATATTTAAATGAACTTACTGTTTCAAGATCTCGTTGTTTATTATCTTCGAGAATTTTTATTTTGTGTTCGTTGTTGGTTGAAAGAATGACAGTTTGTTTTAAAGCTTCAGTGAGTTCCTCAATTCGATCACGTTTTTCACAAATCTCAAGTTCCAACTCCTTTTCTCGTTCTTCTTTTACTTTAAGAAGATTGACCAAGTCGTTAATCTGTTCAAGGTCAACTCTTTCTTTAAATATCCTTTCCAAAGACTTGATCTCTTCTTCTAACTGGAGCATTCTACCGTCCTTTAATTTAATCTCTTCCTTTAGAACGTCGACATCTTCATGCTTTAACTTACTTAAGTCATCCGTCAACCTGATTATTTCATTTTGTAACTTATTGGTACTATCTTTCCATTCAGCGATTTGTTGTTCATAATCCTGTACTTTGTTATCCTTTTCTGACAAAGCGTGTTCCATTTCTTTCATCTTTTGTTCTCGTTCCATTAACATTTTTTTAACCGATACCTCCATATTTTCGATATTGTTTATTAATGTAGATTCCATATTACCATTTTCTTTTGTTACATTCTGTTTGAATTCATTGTTTTCTACTATTGACAACTTGTTTTGCAATTGTTCTAATCTGTCTTCGCGATCCTTCAATTTATGTTTAAGGACATCCACATTATGTTTCTTAACATATTCCTCTAAATGCGTTACCATTTCTTCTAGTTCTAAAATTCTAACTTTATCAAACTTTGTATCTCTTTCACTCCACTTTTTAATCCAATTCTCCAATTCTTGTATTCTGCGAGTTCTCGCCATAAGTTCACTTCTTAAACTATGCAACTGTTTAATATCTGGATTTTGATGTAAGAAATCTTGAAACTCTGCGATAGTATCTTCTAATTCTTCAATTCGATTTTCTCGTACCCGTAACTCATGCATTATTTCTTCTATGTCATTGAATTCCGAATCTTCAAGACCATCATCATCTTGCTCCATCTGCTCAATTTTATGGTTTTTAACATATACGTCCTGTTGCCAAATTTTCCCGGTTGTTATTGACTGCTATTTGAATGTTTATTCGTGATTATAAGTTTTTGTTAGAACAGCTTGCATTATTTAAACATAAGTACATGTCTAATTTCTAACAAATTAATTAAACTTTTATAGCCACCATTATATGAGGTGTTTAAGTAACTTTGATAATAAATTACATAGTGTATCTGTCGCGCGGTTCCTTAATACATTTAACTTTTTGAAGTATTATTTATTAAATACATAAATTATAATACAAAATAAAGGAGAGGTATCTCCACAGTTAATCGACTTAGAAGAAACTTTTTAAAAATCCAGCGGCTCCCGTCTGTATTTTCAAGGATTTAATTGTGTTCGCGAATGTTATGTCCATGCAAAATCCACAATCCACAAACATGACAGTTAAATATAATTAGTTTCCAACATGCGATAGTTACGTATATCCAGGACAGCATGAAAAGTTAACAAGCTTATTAGAATTAATTATGTAAGTAAAAAAAATTAAATTTTATACTTGAATGCAATTATTGCATAAGTTCAATTCATTAAGTGTAATCGGAATATATAAAATTGAATAATATAAAATTTAAAAAATACATTATATTGACCTCTTGTTGCTGTGCAGTTGCAGCTTGTTTCAATTTTGCTTGTGCGGCTTTAAGTGCTCTAAACAAATTAAGAATTGTATAATAAAATGTTATATTACTATTACAAAGTTGTTGTATAATCAAAATGTAACTTACTCTTGTAAATCTCTAATTTGTTTTTCTTTCGAATTTTGCTCTTCCTGAGACATTTGCATCAGGTGCAATAACCTTTCTGTTTCGGCACTACTGCGATTACATTCTTCTCTTGCTTTTTCTAAATCCTTTTCTGTAATTTCTAAAGCCTTTTGTAATTCTGCCAGTCTTTTGTCCGGTGATCCACCGCTCTAAAAAATAATGAAATATCATTAACTTAATTGTATTAACTATTTCAAATCTACTCAGTTCTCAGATGATTCCATTAAAGAATAAAAAATCATCGAAACTGTATCGCGTACGACATAAATTTTGTCAAAAGTACTCTTTGCAGCTGTTGTTCCAACTGATCCATTTTTGCTTTTCGTTTCTTCAAGTCTTGATCAAGACTTTGAAGGTTCCTCTCCTTTTCTTCTATCATTCTAGATTTTTGCTCTACAGATTTAGTTTTATCTTCAATTAGTCTCCTCTGCTCTTCTACTTGACGCCTCTGGTCATCCAATTGTTTTCTTTCCTGACTAGTATCGACGCCAGCTTTCGCTGTGCCAGCTTGGAGTTTCTTGTTGGCCTCGTGTAGTTCCACCTATGCAAAACGTAATTGATTAAAGCATTTATCATGACTGCGTAAGTTTAAATAATTACAAATTTAAATAACTATTAAATTGAATCGAAAAAATGTGAAGCAATCTATAATTTGCTTAAAATAATCCTCTGATGAAGATACCTCATTGAAATGTATAACTATAAATTTAAAATAGCTAAATGTCAAAAAGATGCATATCAATTGAAAAAATGTAATAAATTTAAAATGATGAAAAGATATTTTGCATTGTAAAACATATATGTAAATATCATAGATTGCGAGTAAATGTAATAGCCATAGATTGAAATATCCTAAAATACTAATGTAAAACAACGGATACTCATTTTTATAAATTAAAATGCATGTTTGTTTAATATCATAAACATTTCTCGCAATCGATGTATTTTATATATAAATTTTTACAAAAATAAAATTTATAAAAGAACAAAGATATTAATATGTAAATCATATCGTATGTACACAATGAAATACAACACGCAACGGAGGTGCACCTAAGCCGTGCATAGTGTGACATATAATAAATAAGTTGTTTGCTGTCATAAATCATGTTGATTGTATACATTGCTTAACAGATCAATAATAATGCTAAATGATATTTTTTGTAAATTGTACATTGGCACGGATAGTACACAAATTGCTTCACGCATACAACATTTATAATTTTGAGTTTATCATCCGTTGAAAATAAAATTCATAGTCAAGAATTTAAATTCTGCATTAGAGCAGCTCGAAATTGAATTGCAGCGCCGAGAAAACCAAATATCGTGATATAAAAACTTGTGCCACTTGTACAATATAACTCAACTCTATTACCACTTGAAAACGTATAGAATTAAAAACAATTTAGCAACGATGATATACCATAATACAAATGTCATTATTGCAAAGTACATACATATAAAATCCATAAAAACTAGCGAACAATATTGGAGATTAAACCAAACAATGTAAACAAAAATGGACGAGCATAATAAAGTATAAAAATATACGACAAATGAAACACGGGCAAATATGGATAAAGATATGAATAATCCTTTGTATGGTGTTGAAGACAAGATATTCGGTGAGAATTTATGCGAAATTGGCAAGGTGAGACGTGCGCGTGCGAAACACAGTTTTGTGACACGAGTGTACGAATTATGTACGAGGAGTATCCTCGTTGTTGGTGGTTGGCGTCAGGCGAGCGATCTGCTAACCTGATTTTTCTGCAGTTCTCGGCAAAGCATCTCGATTTGATTTTGGAAGCGTTCCCGTTCAACAGTCGCCTGCTTTAGTTCTTCTCGGGCGCGCTCGAGATCCTTTCTGAGTTTAGCTGCCTCAGAACCGTTCTGTGCCGGCGAGTCCTGTTGTTGCGCCTGCTGAAGTGCAAGTTTCATATGCTGAGTTTGTTGTTGGAGTTCATCCAAATGCCGTTTGGTGCTTTGGAGTCTCTTCTCCGCATCATCGGCCCGTTGTTTTTCCGAATCCGCGATTTTGCGCCAATGATCCAATTTCTTAGTCGCACCCGTTGGATCAACACCATTGGCCAGTTGCTTCTGTAGATCCTGCACCATCTTCTCAGCTTGATCTGCACGCTGCATGTCTTTCTGGTGTTGTTGGGTGAGAGTTTGTATCTGCTGTGTAAGGCGCTGTATTTCACGCATTTGAGCCTCCATAGCATCCTTAGTGGCTTTATCCGGAGTTTGACCTCGCTGTTGAATTTGCTGTTGCAGACGCCGAACTTCTTCCCTTTGTTTCTCTGCCTCAGCCTCGCTAGTATTTAGTTCTTGCTGGAAGTTCATTAACATATCCTGAGATTTCTCCAACTGAATTACTAACTGATCGCGTTCCACTTGCAACTGCTTTGCTTCCGCTTCTAACTTATCTTTTGCCTTTTCAATCTTCTCCGAATGCTTCTCTCGATTCTCCAGAATAGCTGCCATTTTGTCACGATCACGCTGTGCCACCTGTAACTCATTACGTAATCGCACGATCTCTTCATTTCCAGCAATTTGATGGTGCTGTTTAGCTCTCATAAGTTCTTGCTTCAAAGCTTCCCTTTCTTCTCGCAGTAAAGACATCTCGACTGCTATTCTTTCTAATTCCTTCTTCGCTGCATCCGCGGCCTCTTGGAATTTAGAAACGTTCATCTGCGATTTCTCTAACTCCTTCGCAAGACGGCCTGCCTCCAGTTCGACCTGGTCCCGTGCCGTGATTGCTTTATCCAGACTCGCCCTCAAACGCTCTACCTCAATACTCGCGCTTTCCGACCTCGTCTTACCCTCCGTTTGCATTAACCTTTCCAATCGTATGATTTCTACCCTCAACTTTTCATTATCTGCCTCCAACACATCCGCGCGTTGCTTCATTTTGTCATGACGATCTCGAATCTTCTCCGCTTCAATTCTCGCCCTTTCCAATTCGGAACGGTTCTTTTCTTGCGATGCATTTACTTTAACGGCCTCTTCGCGCGAACGATCTAACTGAAGCTGCGTTTCGTGAAGCTTCATTTCAAGGTCGGAAATGGTAGTGTGGGCTCGTTTCAACTCACTCTCGCGTGATTCAAGCCGCTCTCTCACCTTATCCAGGTCTTGTTGAAGCCTACTACTATCGCTCTGCCACTTTTCTTGCTCGTACTGGTATTTACCTCGAACGCCCTCGGCTTTCTCCAAGTCGGCGCGCAATCTCGATGCATCCTGCTCAGCTTTACGGGCGCGTTCCAGCTGATCCCGAAGTCGCTCGTTCTCCATCTTCGCCCGCTCCAATTCGTCCTTCTGCCGTTCTTGATTCTCCTGGTACTTGCCGAACCGTGACATGTATCTATCGCATTCTTCCTTTGCGTTTTCAGCCTCAGAACGAAGCCGTTCCGCTTCCGCTTGAGCTTTACGCACGTCAGCTTGCTGCCTGTCGTGCTTCTCGTACATTTTTTCTAATTCCAATTGCATCCTAGCCAATTCTTCTTGAGTCTTCTCGGTCGCTGCTTGTGCTTTGTTGAGTTGTGACTGCGCTCTTTCTAGCTCAAAACTAATCCGTTCGTTATCCGCTGATAATTTTTCACGCTCGTTTTGTAATCGACGCATCTCAATCTGCGTCTTCTCATATCTTTCTCGCACCATTTCCAAATCAACAGTCAGACGATCCAGATCTTCTTTGGATTTCTCTTCATGTTCCTTGGTGCGACTGAGTTGCAGAGCTGCTCGATCGTATGCCTCTTGAATACGAACCAATTCTTCCTGTGCCTTTCGAGCTTCTTCTCTGCTCTTCGATGCCAGCATTTGTTGTTTTTCGGCTTCCAAATTTAATCGATCTTTGTCAGCCTCTAACACATCGATGCGGTTTTGAAGACGGAAAACGTCACTTTGAGCCCTGCAAAACAATATATTATTTATACTGGATATCACACCATTGTAATATACACCACTTATTTGAACGCAAATAAAATATTCTACGCTTTAGAGCTAAGAAATCAATGTCCTTTTGACAGTTGATTACATTATTAATGTCTACACAGTAAACAGTTTAATCCATCAACTAAATCAACAATTCCAAATATTCTTTTTGCATCAACAGAGTACATAGGTCAACATAAATCAATGCTTCAAGTTTATTGATCGTCGACAAAAATAAAAGCTTCTTGATAATTTCGTGATAAACATCTCTTGCGTCATTGAACAAATATAATTTATACCTATCGTATTTTTCCAGCATCTTTTCAAATTCTTTATTCGCATTTTCTCTATCTTCTTGTGCTTTTTTAACAGTATGCTCAGCTTTTTCCAGTTTGTCCTTTAATATTTCAATCTCTGTCAGAGCATCATCACGTTCAAGCTAAAGGACGAAGTAAATTATGTATTATGTAGCAAAGATATTATTTATATTTATAAAATAAAATTAATTACCGATAATTTTTGAAGAGAATTGTGAGCCTTTTCCCATCGTTCTTTGACTAGATCTAATTCAGATAGTGTATTTTCTTTATCTCGCTGAAGTTTGTTTATGTGATTGTGTAATAATTCAAGTTTTTCACGCATTCTTGCAACGTCTTCACGCAAAATGTCTCGTTCTTTTTGCATGCCTTGCATAACACTCTGCAAAATAATTAAAACAATCCGTTAATTGAAATTACACAACTCCCAGTTGAGAAATGATTAAATACCTGTGTTTTCTCGCATTTATCTTGAAGGCGATCTACTTCCAATTGTATAGCTTCTCTTTCTTTCTGTATTCTTGTTGATTGACCAAGCGCTTTATCCAATTGACTCTGAAGGTTGTCGAAGTCGTAATTTTGTTTTTCTTTTTCCATTTGCATCTATCAAAAAGTAGAACACCATTAGTATTCAGCACGAATGCCGCGAATTTGTTAAAAAAACGTACCCTTCTAACTTCGCCTTGAGATTTTTCCAATTTTTCCTGCAGCTTGTCGACTTCACTTTGTGTTTTATCTAAATGGTTTTGTAATTTGTCTTGCTGTAATTGAGCTTTTCCGAGCGTTGCTTGGGTCCTTTCAAGTTCTTCCTGAGCCTTTTCTAATTCCGCTATAGCTTTATCTCTTTCTGAATGCAACCGAGCCACAGAAGACTGTGCCCGATCATATTCATCTCGAAGACTTTCCTGTTCACCTTGAGCATTTTCTAACCTGGCTTTGAGTCGATACACCTCACCTTGGCTCTTTTCCACCTACACGTAAATGTGAACATAAATTACAGTTTCATGATTATTTAACCTAAATTTATTAAACAGACAAGTAAATTATTAAGAATGTAATAGAAATAAATCACCTTTTCTTGCAATGCAGCTGCTTCAGCTCGCGCTCTCTCATTATCAGCCTGAGTAACCCTAAGTTCGGCTTGCGCTCTTCTTAGCTCAGCAGCTGTCTTCTCAGCACGTTCTTGAACTCTGTCGATCTCTTGGGACGAGTGTTCTGAGGATCGCAAAGTACTTCTGCCATAAGATGATTGTGATCTTTCGAGGTCGTGCCTTAACCTCTCATTCTCTAATTCCAATCTCGATAGTCTTTGTTTGGCAGCTTCCCAATCGGCACCACTACGACCTACCTCGGAAGCTGCTTTGTCCAGTTCGGCTTTACTTTTACCTAACTCAGACTGTGAACTTTCCAGCTTGGTTTCCAAACGATCCTTTTCAGCTTGTGCACGTTCAAGTCTGGCACCTAATTTTTCCACCTAATTTGAGAATAATTAATTATAGATCTTGGTAATCGTTATTTGAAATTAATTATGCGGTGTTTTAATTCGCGCTATCCAATAATTATTATCGAATTAAATACAACAATAGAGATAATAAAGATTTACTCATTTTCATACCTCCGATTCCAATGCGTGTATTTTCATTTTGTATTCTGCAAGTTCGCGTTCGTGAAGTTCCCTCTCCTCTTGTTTTTCTTGTTCCGCGCGATCTCTTTGCTCTCTTAATTGAGCCATTTGTTTTTCCTTATCTCCGATGGCTTCTTCGAGACTATTTAGGGCACCTTCACTGCTGCAATGATGAGCTTGCATCGCCGTGAGGCGAGCTCGTGCCATGTCCACTTGATTATCTTTTTCTTTCAAAAGATCTTCTAAATTTTCAATCTAAAAAATCAGTACTTTATACTGACAATGTTCTTAATATGTTTTTGCATCATTGACTACAACATTACTATCATTTTACAAAGCGTGAATGAATGTATATTATTAATATATTGCAATATCTTCTATACTATTCACTAGCTTATTCTTCAGTACCTACCTAATTTAATTAACTCTGTTATTACACTACAACAATATCATACTGAATTGTTTTAAAAAAATCCATTTTAATATATTTTTATAGTCATTATACGATTTGCTAAATTAAATTTTTACAAATGATATATGTGTTTTTAATAACATGACACGGGATAAGGATAAGGAAACTACATAGACATGATAGGACAAGTGCAAAAAAACTTTATTGATAAAACATACAAAACAAAATACATAGTGTAGTAACTTAAAGTAAAGATGCGGAACGTAAAAGTATGAGATATACTAAACTATAAGACTACGTTTTGCACATCGGAAAATAACTTATCAAATTTCCATTCATCTAATCTAAGAATAACATACGTTGCTGGCATACCCAATATTACATAATAAAATTATTTAACACATCTTCTTCTTTACATTATACAACTGGATCACAATTTTATAACATTTTTTCAGCAGAATATAGAATCCGAAGATAAACGGATTATGCGCTTTAAATTACTTTACGTTATATTCGATTATTAATATTTTAAGCACCTCCGCAAATTTATTAAGAAATATTATCAGAATGATATAATTAATCTTATTATTAAAATTTTTAATTAGATAGTACTTACTTTGCGTTGCAGAACGTTGATTTTGCGATCCTTGATGTCCATGTGATCCTTCAATTCAGTCAGTTCAGTATTTAATCGATTTCGATCCTGTTGTGCTTGTAAAGCTGCCTGTGTCTTCTTCTCTATTAATCTATTTTTCTCGTCTAATCTTTGTCTCATTTCTTCTGCCTAAGTAATGAAAAGTAATGAAAGTTTGTGAGCATATAATTGATGAAAAGTATACTTTAATTTTGATTTTGTAACGAGTGTAGAAATTAAAAAAGTAAAAATTTAAATATAAAAATTTAAGACTTTTATCTCCTGAAGGTCTAATCAGAACATTTTAGTTATTGTTATTATTGTAGTTAAAAAATTACTAATTCAGAAACTGAATTCGTGATATTGAGTTAATAAAAAACTACTAACATTTTTTAACGAATTTTTAACGAGTGAACAAATCTAACAAATAATATTTATTTCTTTTATATTTGAAAAATCTACGTAAATTACTTCTATATTGAACGAAAACTTGAAAATATCCGAAAAATTGCGAAATTTATGATGTTTCAAGTATTGATAAATTTCCTTCATCAAAAGTATGCCATTAATCTATTTGAGCATTGATTGAACTGTTCTACTTAAACAAAATATATTTCGTCATATCATATATAATGTAATTCTTATTCTTAAATCAGAATTTTATTTATAATTTTTTCTGTATTTTTTAAGATACCTTAATAATAAAATTATAACAATATACTTTTTTATTGAAACATTTCATAAGGAATGTCTGACATTAAGATACAAAGCATGATCATATATTACAATTCGACATATTACGCTGTAAATCTAAATTTATAAAATTGTATAAAAATACACGATATATTGTGTGCAACAACATTGCACTACGTATATAAAGTGTAATTTTAGCCAAATGGATAACAATATAGTATTTTCAAATTAATGTAACGTACAAATGCAATGAAAAAAAAATATAGCATAACTATTATAAAGTTAATATTTATATAATAATTTGAAGACAAGTAATACATTAATTATTTTCGACTATTTCATATCATAAAATTATTCACTATATTTGCACACTTGTCCTCAAAATATTATATAAATAGTAACATTTATTTTTTTTCTCTCAGTTCATATATACAATTGATTCCTTATCGACATTCCAATTATAAAATGCTTGCATATTAAACGATTCGTAATAATAATAAAATTAAAGTAATATAAATGAAACATGTATATGAGTTTATTATTAAACTACCGAAAAATTATTTACATAAAACAATTTTAAATTATTATATACACGTACAGCAACCGCAAACAACAAATCATCGAGATTCGTTGAAAATAAATCGTTTAATCCATTTTCTAATTTCTAAACGTCAATTGCATTCAAAATCAATCAAACCCCGATTTATTGCGAAACAAACGATTACAGCAAATTCACTTATAAACATTTTTGTTGTCGCGTCTTTTTTAATGAAAAACTTACGTCAGCCTGTAACATATTATAATGCTCTTCTTTGGCGCAGAGAGATTCCTTCAGCACAGCAATATGCCTCTGATAGTCCTGGTGTTGTTCTTCAAGGGTCTTCATTTTCGCGGACATGGCAAGCAGTTCTTGATCGCGGCGCTGCACTTCCGTTCTGAGTTCGTCCAGCTGCGAAAAGATTCGTCGTCCAGGTAACATCAGTCTCTTGCTCCACCATTGTTGCGGCCATGAAGAGCACACGACTCGGACGTTCTTCCACCTTGCCCGAGTAAGTGGATAACGGGCACACATCTCGACATTTCTCTTCGAGCATAACGCAACATCGTTCTCGGTTCGAATGCGTATATCCGTATCATACGGTTGCGCGAACATCTTTTCGTATCGAAAAAAAGCGAGAAACAATATCGGTCGACGTACTCGGGCAGGGTTCGCAACATGCAGCGACAGACCATTGATAATAATAATAATAATAATAATTGAAAATAAAATCCAAATCATAGTGTTAATCTCAAATCAAAAACCATAGTTATAATTACAAAATGAATGAAAAAAGTCGTACAATATAGTAACAAACATCGTGTATACTTTCAGTATAAATGTTGACAGTGAAGCGTGGTTGGATTATATGTGAATATACGTAGGCAAGGTGTTGAGAGTGTCGGGAGCTCGAAGACGTGCGTGTCTCTTTGTACTCTACGTTGTTTCTCGAGCTACGCTTGTTGTTCTGAGCGCGTGATGTAGATTACGGACGAAATCTCAAGAAAAGTATTTTAGACTCGTAATGAGAATTCGTGCCAGCCACCAAAGCAGAGTACGTGTACAACTAGATATATATCTATTAGGCTAAAAACACATCTAGAAACAGATATATAGAGATAGAGAGTCACGTGGACAACGTGTCTCCCCGCGATTACTCTGAGAGCGAAAACAACAATGCAACACTACCATCGCCATTATTCTTTTCTTTCTTTTTTTTTCTTTTTTTTTGTATCTCCTGCAATCACCCTTAGTTCGTTATTTAATTGTTATGTAGTAATTATCAGGTGAAAGTTTAATCATTCGGACATACGAAGTTGGTCCAAAAACAATCTACCGTCTATCTACGTACGAACATGAGCTCCATCATAACAAATTGTAAGGGTTGATTAGGGTTGGTTCATTGTTTTTACTTAAAAGAACGTAAAAATAATACCAGAAACGAAAGAAGAACGTAATCTACCGAACGTCAAACTCTGAGTCCCGTGTCATTCAACTTTGAATTACGACGGTCCAGAGGTACTACGAAATAACAAAATTCGTTACGTCATATGTAGAGGAATACGAAGGAAAGGTAGAGACTCGGAAGTGCATCACTGGACGAGATATCCTTACCTCCTCAGTAAGCTAAAATATCGGGCACCATCTTTAATACACTTTATTCATAAACGGAGGCTCAGCTCGGACTTCTTTCCGCGACCACGAAGGAGTCATCGGAAGTCGGCCAGAGCTGAATTGCTGCGCTAGCTTATAATCTTACGGCTAGCTTATTCCTAACCTTAAGTGCTAATTATACGTGGTTCGATTCAGAAGGAAGGATAATCGTTGCCTTTGGCTCACAACAACATTTGGAATCATTCGGTTTAAATTTGTCTGCAAAGTTTTAGTCCAAATTTTACTGTTAAACACTACACTGATGGTAGCGGCGAATAGAAATAGGGTTTAGACAAATCATTTTAAAAATATACAGACTAAAGCGACAGTAGAAAAGACATGTTAAGGTTAACGGAACATAAAGCTTTTCCTGGAGCACGGGATACGCCATAGACAAACCAAATCAACCTTACTTCCTTCCAATTAGTCGCGCTGCAAACACTCATCAGCCAAGACCTTCTCGCTGATCGCGTGTTTGCAGTCGCGTCCACTGCGGCTGTTGCTTTAAGAAATCTACAAATCCAACCGCGAGTTTGGTATTGGACCGGTCATACGCGCTTTGCTTCAAGGCAGATTTGTAAATTCCTAAAGGAAGCCAGACGAACTTGGAGAGGGCATGCGAGAGAATGAAGAGGGGCGTATGAAATGGACGATTACGGGTAAATGGTAATTACGAATTACGGGGATGCAAAATTCGTGGGATGAGTCGACGAAGCGTAAATTTGAACGTAGCCATGCATCATGCGTTGTGAATGATATGAAAGAAAAGTGCCGCATGCTGTTTGCCTCTGGATATATGTGGATGAACGCCACTCTCGCGAAAGAAGGCTTCGCGAGCTTTTCTCTTGAGAAAAAGGGGTCGAACGGACAGACACACGAACTAACAAGCAAGGCCGTGAAAAGTGCGAAAGCCGATTCTCATTATGTTGAGTGGCATGTATATGACAGCGTGACGGTGATTCTGTTGGTCCGAGTATTCGCAAAACTGTCCTTCGATCAGTCGTTTATATAGCACTTAACGTCCGTCCTTTTGGTCTGTTTAATAGGGGATGGAATGACTGCCGGACAAACGGAAATAGGACAATGGAAATGAGAAGTGCACCGAAGTCGGTTGGAACGATGGTCTAGTAAGCGATAAAAGTGATATCGAGCTGCAACAGATGCCAAGTGTTAGAATAGCACGTCAATAAGCCCGAGTGCGACGCATTATAACTCTTTTTTATTTCATTCGTGTCACGGAATAATATGCAATTGTCCGGTAAACTGCATTTCGCAGCGAATCTTATCTGATATTCAGTTTTACTAATTTCTTGTGCATCCTGATGTCGTATGAACGTTATAATGAATTGCATCGAAAGTGATTGGTCAATTCAAAGAAAAAAAATATAAATCGTTGTTTTTTTTGCGTCCGCATTAACATCCATTATGCGAGAAACAATGTAGGCGTATTTGATTTATTTATAAGCAATCTCGTGTAATTATAACAATATTTCTTGTTATAACGAGCTTTGATAACGTAACGAATACATGATCAAAGTTTGCTCATTCAAAAGCAATTTTAGCGTCGAAAATCGGCGAAAACATCGCATTGTATATTAAAGCATGAATAACATCATTTTATATATATATATGTATAAACAGAAAATCTTATTTCGCATTTTTTTACGAGAAATTTATCTCTCTGTGCAGTCTTGAATATCGCAATGAAGAAGTAAACGCCGTTAGTTATTTCCTCGTGAGAAGCTAGCGATCGTCTCTAAGAAAAAACAGGCGAATCATAAAAAACCGATAAAAGTTCGAATCGAAATAAAAATAAAATTGCTCGAGCTAGAAAAGTATATCCTATGTAAGTATCAGTTTGTTGCTTAATTTGTATCACTAGTACCTGTCGATCAAATTTAGTCTCGTTATTAATAAACATTTATATATACACACACAATCAAATATATTTAAACCCCCGAAGAAATAAACGACTTCAAACTCTTAAACGATACATTATGTACTCCTCAAGTATCGATTCGATACAATTTTTTGCCCGAAAATTGTTGCATTTATTCGCAATACGTAAACATTTCTCAGCGAGCATATTTAAATCGTCTTGAACTGAAAAGACTGGCATAGTTTGAGTTTAGCTTCTATTTACATTTGATACAAATTTCACGTACTTTAAGAAAGTTAATTGCACTTTCCGTTCGCTGCAGTAGAATACATCAATGTTAGTCTGCTCGCTTTGTGGCGCGTATGCTTCATTAACCCCATTACTTGCGTACAAAATAAAGAATTCCCCTACCTAAACACAACTATCTCCGCCAAGGGATTAAAAACTACAGACAATGTTTGTTATCGGCTTTACCAGCAAAGGGTTGAGGAGTGGGCGGATATCGTACTCAAACGTCACTGATAAAAGTCACCCGACAGACAATTCAACCTTGACTGTGAGCCCTCGTCCGGCGCTTGCTAATCAACTCCAATATCGTTTTAATCTCACGAGTTCCCGCTTCTAGAGAACGTCGTTTTTTTCGATATGCACGTTGTCGATGAGGAAACTTACTTGACGTTTGAAGTTCGCGTCGTGTTTGTTGAAGGTGTGCGCGTGCAATGCCAGAGCACCGGCGGCTGCTGGCTCTATTTGCTTGAGATGACGGATTTGAGCTTGTTGCAGTTGAGCGGGATAATAC
>JABFQC010001117.1:0-20976 GCA_022817085.1 Psilanteris sp. ZL-2020 | reverse complement strand
GTACTTATACTTACACTTACCAAACGTTTTAAATTATTTATAAAAACCTACGAAACATGATGACTTTGCGAATTGAGCGAAGGTAGCATATTTATAAAATCATTTGTTATTTACTGCATAGACAAATATGAAACGGACTGTTGACATTTCAATAATTTAGCATTGGTTTTTTATTGTTTTAACTTTTTATTCAAATACTCAATGGTAACTTAAATTTGTTCCATTTCAATAACTACAAATATTTTAATTTGTTGAAATAAATTTCAACATCGATTTAAAGACTTTTTCTTCGTTGCTCCTCTTACAGTCTCTGAGCAATCGTATAACGTTTAAACAAATACGCTTATTGATATAAACAGTAACATTGTTCATAATTGCATCATCGTGTGCACAAAATACATTACACTTCTGCAATTTCTTTGAAGTTTATAAAGTATATTGCACTGAAAGAAACAAATATAGTAATCGTGGGATGGTATGCTTCCTAATGTACATTTTTTAATATAATATAATAATTGATATTATATAAATAATAATATCTATTATATATATAAGGATATTCGTTACGAATACAATTCTATCCTGCAATTGTTATGAAATATAGTAAATTTTATAATAAGTATAATTGACGTCTGTATTTTTGTTTCAATAATTAATGGTGTATTAACAATTGAACAGAAAAAATTGTTTAAATAATTTTATATATAATTTAAATATATATAATTAATTATATATAATTAAATAATATAAATAAAAAATTTTACATTTTACATTAAGATAGTTTCACACTTTTAACTAGATTTTATAATTCTGAAGAAGTCTTACACTTGAGGTCGAAACGTAGAGAATAAAAAAATTATTTAATAAATTTTGTCTGTTCAATTGGTCGTTAATACAAAATTAATAGCAAATTTTACTTAAATTTTAGTTTTTTGAGTATACATTTGTGTATAAATTAAATAAGAATATCATTGTATTGTTTCATATTAATTTATTTCTAACCGAACTTCGAATGTTGTCATAGTTGACACAATTATTTAGCAAAGGAAAATTAATCAATAATTAAAATTGACACATATAATTGGTATGTCGATAACTGAATGCGTGCATTATTTAAAAAGCAATAGTAAATAAAATAAGTTTTCCATTAAAATCTATGTCAAGTGATTCAAGAGGAATGTTTCTGTTTGTCATGCAATTAACACAATCCAAACTATCGTGTAAGATTTGCAATGCTCGATTTTGCACCAAACATTTTTATTGCACAATTCAAACCAATTTCCATTAATTATTTATTAAATGTATCATCTCGCTGTAACTCACGTGCTGTATAAATATACATTTCCATGGCTTTTAATCATATGAACAGAGCGGTACGATTTTCCAGATCTGAATTATTTATTATACAAAATTGTGAATGCATTCCCATTCAATTAAATACGTCTTGGACAATTGTTGACATAATATTGTTGCATTCATTATTAAATATATCTATTCATTAATTAATTTATTCATTTTATGCATTTATTTACAATTGTAAATTATAAATATGTATATAACTTTATAGTAATTTTACAATATTTATTTATATCTTTATGTACTCTTCAGCCATACACACTGAGAAAAAAAATATTTAACAAAATATATTAAATTTTTCTACATGAACTTGAATATATTATAAGCATTGCCAATTTTACTACATTATATAGTAATTTTTCTTGTATTTTCACGTATCGTCCATTTTTGTTATATTATATAATAAATTATTAAACATTTTTTTTTCTCAGTGCAGGATTTCCCTGAGGCGCAATATTTGTAATAGTAATAGTAAATATGTCCATCCTTATATCAAATTAATTCAATATCAATGAAACCAAACATTCGCAATTGTCATATTATAAACCATCGCGATACACTGTATTAATGCTGCAACGGAAGCATTCGCATATCGTTCGCGTTATTAAACACATTATTGTGCATATATAGTATTCCACGTGCATTTTGCCTACGTCTATGAGATTTTCTTATAAGCTATTACAAGAATTTGGAACGAAACCTTTCAAGTATTTGGCAAACCACATGTTTTGCTTTCTGAAACGTGTCCAAGAAATTAATGCAAACAAATAACTGGCCGTTTTCAATATCTACTATTCATTTTAACATGCCATTACTTTGAAATTATTATTATTTGCAAATTCTTTTCACATGCCAATCAATGAGGGTTTTATCGCGCCGTTAAAGCGAAAAAGTGACGGTTTTATTATTTTTCTTTATTATAAATAGAAGGAAACGCGTTTGGCAAATTTATGTACAAAATAAAATAAATTTATAAAATTATAAATTATTGCTTTCGAAATTTAGTGTACCGCAGAAATAGATGACTGACGTGATTTGATTGGGGTTAAACACACGCGTTTACGAAATTAACCGTTTATAATAATAGTGATATACAACTTTTTTTTAAGTTATTGCAATAATGCTTGCAACGAGTAAATATAATTCTAATTGATAAATTACGTTCTTTGGAGTAATAAAATGAACAATATTCGTACGCACGTGTAGGATATGTTGTTAATTACAATTATTATCATCATAATAATTATTAATCTTATTTGATGTGTATAATATAGTATTGGAATTGAAATTGTAATGCATATTCTTTAAATTAACCATTATAAAGCGTTCAGCATTAAATATATATATATATATATATATATATATATAAATTAAATAATATATAATTTAATTATTATAATAATAATAAATGTAATAAATAAATCATGACAAATAGAAAAAAAAGAATTATATTTCATACAAACAATTATCTATTAATAATTTATTTATTCAAGTTTAAATTTCAAATCAAATCCAAACAACTAATTAGTACAGGCTATAAAATTGCACTTATATAATTGCATTACATTGATACTTTTTATTCCATAATGTATTAGCTTGTATCATCAAATGATTTCATTCTATATATTAAGTCAAACTGTGTCAATTACAGTTAATTTTTGTGAAGCATTCGTGTACTATAGCTAAGTAATAAATAATAGATACATTGTTTATAATCATACATATGAACCAACTTCAACTCGTATTTTATAAATGAAAAATTATAATTATAATTGATCCTTTTATAAGCAACGCATAATTTTTATCCGTATTTAATTAAACAATCTTTTTCAGACGTAGTCCAATATTAATTTTAATAAATACCAATATTCATTTGTATATATAACTATTCTAAACGACACTGATAATTTTAATACATGACGCAACTTTTGGTCACTCGACTAAACGATTCATACGTCAAGAATACGAATCCCCATGCAATCAGTTGGTTTTTTTTATCTTTTTCTGTTGTCGTTTGACATTCAAACGAATCTACAATCCGTGAACACGAAATCTGCTAATTTCCCTGCCTTATTTCTTTCGATGAACTAAAAATAACCGCCTCCTTAGCTTCAACTATTTTTATTCATTTGATAAATTTCCTAAGCGCTTTGCAATTATCGTTAACAAGATAATTACACGACAATTTTCATCAGTCTTTAAACGAAGAATCTCTCAATCACACCGACTCCAAGAAACTCTGCGTATCCCAACATTATTTTATTTCGTTCCATACACTGCCCCACTTTTTCGGTTCGAGAAAATGACAAAATGCACGCACACGTATTATTGAAATCAATTTTTTCCGAGCACAAAATTAATGGAAAAGAGAGAGAGAGAGATAGAAAAAAAAAAAAGCCGCTGACGGCCAAGTGCCATATTTGAGCGGCGCGGAC
Organism: Psilanteris sp. ZL-2020; assembly: GCA_022817085.1. NCBI lineage: Eukaryota > Metazoa > Arthropoda > Insecta > Hymenoptera > Scelionidae > Psilanteris > Psilanteris sp. ZL-2020. The sequence goes on along the minus strand of JABFQC010001117.1, from coordinate 17,185 downwards.
AGATAGCATCGACCTTGGCTGCGAAGCGTATTAACGCGTTGTCGCGCCCATTACAAAACACCACAAGACGCTTCGCGAAGAAGAAAAGAATCATAACGATTCGAGGCAAATAATGTTCCGCGTTAATCCCCGACCTTGAAAAAACATTGCAAATCCGTGCGACAGCGAAGATCCCATTAAAAAATCATGCACGCTTGATATTTCGCAAAGCGTATTAGCTTATTGAAATAATTGCAAAATATCAGTGCCCGCGAGCATTTAACATAATGCCTGTTTCAGCGATGATCACGATAATTGCGGTTCGTCAGTCGGAAGGTTGATCAGATCTTGGAAGTTTTTATCCCGGCGGATAGTGTTTCATTATCGTAACGACGGTTCAATTGGGATTTTACTTTTGCAAGCTTTTAAAAGGATAAACGAGTGACTGTGATAATAGAAGACGACGAAGGAGAAAAAGAGATGATGAATTGTTCGTTCGTTTCCACAATTGCGGCAATGGCAACAAAAATTAGACGCGAGTTTCCATTAATGATTGGTGGCATTGACGACACTTCCAGTCCAGTCATTGTGCCAATTTGAATAGTACTTCAATCGACCGAGCGTCGCCCTTCGATTGCTCGAATGTAAAGTTGACCGGATTATCATTACGATTTGTTTGTTTCAGCGAACTTCCCGGGATGCAATTTAATCCCTGCTTACCACCTATAAGTTATCAAAAACGTATATAAATACCACCTACTTAGCCCCCAAAAACGTCCGAAATATTTCATTTTTCCAATGGGAGCATCTACATCAAGCAAGACCAATAAATAATAAAGACAAATATATAAATAGTCCAATATTGTCCCAGAGTACTGGCACCAGAGTTGCCAGTACTAATATAATTGCAAACCGACTTCGGCTCAGTACTGTTACCAGTATTCTACCAGTATTGGTTTCCGAACTTTTCAGTACAGGTTTTAATCTGGCACATAATTAGTATTGTATTAGACTATATATATATATATAATACAAAGTGCCATGCCTGGCTCAACTCTGGCACTTTCCTGGTTGTCAATTTTAACCAAGTCTGTTTCAGCTAAGTTTTGCTGCTATTTCGGTTGTTAACCATAGTATGGCCAATACCGACACAAACACTGTAAAAACAAGTGTTCTGAAAGTGTTTTCAAACGTTCCTATTTATTAAAGTGTTCTTTAATACTAATGCTTGTATACATCCAAATAGAACGTTTTAAACGTTTTTAAAAAATAACACTTATAAGTGTTCCAAAAAGCTTCAAAAACGTTTTCTATGGAACACTTCTTTTTACAGTGAACCTGGTTGCCACAATCTGGTAACCAGTTCTGTGCCAGAATTGAGCCATTTGTTTAACTCTGACATAGTCCTATGTAGAACCTATTTGGGAAACGCTCTAGAACCAAGTAGGTCTTAAATAGGACTTATAGGACTTAAAAAGGTCCTACTGTTCCAGTTTAAGCAGTTAAATCCGTTAAAGAGTGGCAATGAAGGTTCAGCAGGGGTAATGTAGAACTAAAATTTCGTCTCAGGTGGCGTACATTCCAATTCATTATTTCTTGTGCTTTATGCTTTGCAGTGCCGTGGTTGAATCGATAAAGACGAGGATGGGTGATGGTTCGGTTCACTTTACAGAACCACTATTATCCCCGGCGCAACAAGACGCCTTTACATAACGATCCCGGTTGACACAGTTAGGCCCGAGAAAGCATCCAACGAGACGGACTTCAGGGTGTCAAGTTCGCGGTTACTTGTCGCAAAGCTCAGTTGCCAAAACGCACACGTCATTGCGTGTAGACAACGATTGCTGGCGAGCAGCCAATCATAACGCGAGTCTCAAGATTCATGCAAAACACCGTTAGACTCGTCTTTATTCAAGACGCACTTGTTTCGTTTTCATTTCCTCCGGAAGGATACGGTCATTATTGTCGCTCGTTATGCATTAGATGTATATCAGCGGGTATTTATACGCCATGACGATTGAAGTGAGCCCGAGTGTCAGTTGTTCGGTGAATGAATCGGACTCTTAAATTAGTGTAATGATGGAACGTGGATAGTGTTTGATTGGAAGTCGAGATAATGCACTTGGCATGATGCAGTTGCTATATATCTGAGGGATTATGTAATAAGCTTTCAAATGGTTACACCGGCCAGCTGCTAAAGGGCGGTTTTTAGGCGCGGAATGTTTGATCGATTTCCGTGCGAGCATTCCTATGAACCGTTAATAGGAAAACAAGTAGTTTCGAAAAAAAAGGAAATCCTTTTATGGCGTGTTTGAAAAATAACCACACGCATAAGGATTTTCTTAACGTGGAATTCAGAAGTGTTGGGTACGAAATCGTGTGATTTAACACGATCTTAATATTCAGAATACTGATTGTTTGTTATAATATATTTTGATGTATATTATACTTTATATATGGTCATTTTGAATAATGTAATAATAATCACAAAATATTTACGGTATATTTGGCGTTAATACAATATAAGTAGTTTTCTTCGTGTATATATATTATTTAAATGCATGTATATTGTGACGCAAAAATTAATTGAAATATATTTCCTCGTCTCTTCAGAAGAGTGACTTTTAATTTGTTTTTCTCTTCTTTTTGTGTGAAACTGGTTACGCAGTTTTATTATAGAGATTAAAAGAGCAAATTAATATCAAATTAGAACCTATAAAACACAAAGCTATTCGTATCCATAAATTAAACACATTTCATACAGAAAGGACAGGATGAAAGAATTGCACATTAAAAGATTTTATTGTATTTAGAGGACTAATGAATAATAATATTTTTAATTTATCGAATTTGTAATTTAAAAATTTCATTAACATGTTTATGCATTAAATATCTGAATAAATCATAAAAAACAATGATTATGCAAATATTGTTGCTTATAATAAATATAATAAATGTACGTCGAATTCAAGTCACACAGATTAGATAATGCTGAATGTTTATCAGAAGGGAAGCTTGAAATTTCATTGAATTGATAGTAGGGAAAGTAAAAAAACCTGTAAAAAATTCTAAGATAAAGATTATAAAAGAAATTTTAATTTAATTAATATTAAAACCATATACAACAACGACAAAGTGAATTTAACTTGCATGCAATTTCAAATTCTTTTTTGTATTATCCACATTCTCTGATACAAATATAAAATTCAGTAACAATTATTTAAATATTTGAACAAATTTTTATTTCATTGACGAACTTTAAATTTAAACAACATTGAAACAACGATTCATTTGCTGAAATATTTGTTTTATTTGTCAGCAGTATTTTCTATAACTTTATATCATATTATTTTTTGTTTTTTTTTTTTGTTTTACTACCAAGCGCAGTTAAATTAAACACATTCGTTACATTATAACAAATTATAAACATTATAAACAATTTACATTAAGCGAACATCATATATACATATGTATATATGATTCATATGTATATATGATTTACTCACTTTGAATTACTTGTTTTGGCACCGTTTGCTTTATTTATTTACTACATTTAATGATTATATCCAAATAATACGCAATCTTCAGTTATTCCTAACCTACGACAATCTATTACGAATACAATCGTCTTAATTAAATCAGTTAATTAAACCCATATATAACTGTACCATTATTAAATATTTCACGTGACGTGTCAAATATTCGACCACGATGACATCGACAATAATAATTTACATCAACAATTCAAATCCGGACCCAATTCAAGTCGGACCCAATTGAACCCGTCGGTGTCGTATGGACTTGCGATACGCAAATTCTTTGCTTTCTGATACAAAGCAATTGTTCGCCGGCGACGCATAAAGTTGCGCTCGAGGTTATTATTTATACTCCCGAATATTGTCATTCGCTCGACTCACTGAATCGCGTGGCAACGTTTTATGCGTCGCGATAAGATCATCCATTTATTAATTTATAGCACGTTTCGACGGAGATCGCAGCTCCGGAATGTCGCACCGATTTTGCTGTCAAATCACAATCAACCGATTCCGGTTGCGGATACCTCACGCGCTGGCAAATCCCCAAACGTGACTATAAGCTATTCGCGAAACAACACGAACGACGTGCCCGAACGAGGTATTATTTATATATACCGTATATATACATGTTACATATATTTATACATATAACTAACTATCATTTCGATAACGCGAAAATATGGCAGTACAGCGAAATGGGGATAAATTGTGGGTTGAATGAATTTTTTTCGTCTTTCGGCGATGGTCACTGAAATGCAAGAACACACTGAGAGAAAAATTGATCAATTTTGAGTAAAAAGTTGACTAATTTAGTATTATATTTGTAATTCATTAAACATTTGTAGTTTATTCATCAAAGACTATGAATCTTTGATTATAATTTAACAATCGGTTTATTAAAATTTAACATCCTCGTTTTTCTTATTCAATTGACCAAAGGCTGTACAACTGTTTGTTCAAATTTATCAAAACAAATCGTAAATTTTTAACATTCTAATCTAAAATGAAGTGAACAAAAAGTGTATGAAAAAACATATATTTATTCAAAAGTGCTATAATGTGATTTATTGAAAAATGAATCAAAGTGATTTTTATTATTATCAAACTTATTGTTCTAATATGTCAAAAATACGTAAAGTAGTTTATCAAAATTTAACAATCTGCATACTACCAATTAACATTCAGTTTATTCAAATATACTATTCCCGTATTATAAATATTGATGTTTCTTTCTCTCGTGTAGTAAAGATATATCAAAGTTACATTTGGATGTCGGGCTATTAAAATACTTCACTGGGGCCCCTAGGATCTCAAATTGATTATTTGGCTAGATTTTTGGGGGGAGTTTGTGAGGCGTAGCCCCACCCCCCCTCCCTCTTCAGAGGGAAATTTCTCTATTTGCTAAAAAAACAATTCTGCACACCCGTGCATTTATTGAGCCCCAAGAATGTCATCCAAAATTATGGATGAATATATATATATTTATATATACACAATGTAAACACCGTCTGATCCAACAGCTCTTTTTATCACGCGATTTCGACGAAGCAATTAAGGAGGTTGGGGCACTATATACCGGGCGCGGTGTGCCGGGGAATCTTACTTACAACGTTAATTGACAAACAAGTAATCAAGTACTTATAAAATCAGTAATATAAGTATATTTTAAATTATAATTTTATTCAGTATATAAATCGAATATCCAATTTTTTTTTAATTTGCCATTTTGCCACATCGACGTCATGTAATGATGTATTTTATTTCTGCACATTTTTAAATTTCTATAACTAGTGAGTGAATTTGTATAAAATTTTGGGAAATTAAAGCTTGTGTTTATATTTAAAACATTTAAATTTTATTAATTTTTCATCATGTAAACACCATAAAATGTACAATTATTAATAAGTTCCCATAAGACTGTATGTATTTTTCATCATTTTTCAGATTTTTTTTCTCTATAACTAACGAGACGATTTTATTTAAATTCTAAATTTTTACTCTATATAAATTTTTCTAAAAGATACATTTTTTTCAGAACTTTTTCATCGTTTCTTAGTTCATGCCCCAACCTCCTTAATGAGCAGCACCAGTACAATGGCTCGCGTTTCGAGTTACGCGTCAATTGCCCGCGCGCAAGGTTCGTCCAAGTCTTTCGATAAACGCGCGTGCTCGCGTATGCGTCGAACGCGCGCACTTTGCCGTCCTTGCATAATACGTAATCGACGCTCGTTGCTACGGTTAAAATTTGCTCCAAATTCCATCGTCATGAGTATCAATGCGCGGGATGAGCAACGCGGACTTATCAATTATTGTGTCGCGTTTGCGAATTGACGGCGTTATGTCACACTGGCGCGCGGCATTCCGGCGGCCGATTTGCTTGCGCCGCCGCCGCGCCCTTCGCTCGCGGTTCGAATCGTGGCCAAATCCGTGAAGCGCGCGAGTCGATCGACCGCGTGACTCCAATCGGCCGATTTGCCGGGTGCTTCTCGTTCGGCCGCAATTTCCGCGCGCGTTTCCTAATAAACGGCGAGCCGAGCGCGCGCGCGCGCGCGCGGGCACACGCGGTCGTGAATTTCTGTGTCAGGCTAAAGAGTTGCAGATGCTCGGTTTGTTGTTGTAATTGAAAGCAAACGTAACGCCGCTTTAACGATATCTCGTCGATTTCGTCGGGTCATTGCTCGAAAGCTTTTAACTCGCGCGCGATGTTTCAATATTACGCGCGTCCATTACACTTTATCGCTGCTGAATAAAAGATGAATGAATTCATTATTGCGCTTTGTTTGCGCTCCCGCGGCTTCATTGATGCAATTTTCAGATAAATGCTCCGGAGCGGTTGGTTTCGCGCGATTTAGTTGTTTACTTTTTGTTGTTCTTTTGGTGGTTTTTTACACTGAGAGAAATATTGCAGAAAATTTTACTGTTTTTAACAGTGACGAAACGATATGTATTCACTGAGAAAAAGTAAACGTAGAAAATGGCTGTTTATAATACTAGTTTGGAGACATTAAAGTAAAAACCCAAAAATTACTGTTTTTCCTTGTAAAAATACAGTTTTTCATACCAAATTTTTGTTCTATTTTTTATTATAATGCTATTATAAACAGTAATTTTTAGGATTTTGTTTTAATGTCGCCAAATTAGTGTTATAAACAGCAATTTTCTACGTTTAATTTTTCTGAGTGTACTAAAATAGAAATTTTGGCGTTAAAATTAACATTAAATACTGAATATTTTTACCACCAAAAATTACTGTTTAAACAGTAATTTTCAGGATCTGACCAACATATCTTTGCATTACTGTTAAAAACGGATGGCGTTGCTTTTGTTTTCAGTTTGGTGGCAGAATTTTATTTTTTCTTTTCTTTTCATTTATAACGTTAGACGCGATGATCCAATCGGCGGAGTTCGTTCGTTTAATGGGTTTTAACATTGTTGGCTTAATGTTTCGCTAAAAGCTTTGACCGAAAGAAATTGTTGCTTACAAATGAAAGCAAATTTATTGTCAAAAACATATTTGAATCGTTCATAGTTTGTGTTATGACTTATTTAAACGCTCTTTAAGACGTTACACTTGAGGTAATATATTATGATTCTTGAATAATAATTGACTGAGTTATGTTGGTATGGATTTATAACAAATGGATGCATGCATATCCGAGAAGTATTATTTATTATAACACGAAATTAAATTTACCGAGTTAGAACTGCGCGTTCTTGAGTAGGAATGTTTTTTTATTGAACACCATCTGTTAAGTTTTGGTGATACCGCGTGGAAATTGTGTTAAATGTTTATATATTTTTTCCTTCTTTATTTTATGTTATACGTATATATGCAGGAATTTAGCAGTACGCTCATGGGTGGAAAAGTTCAATAAAAATGAAAATATTATTAAAGGTTTTTGTACATTGAAAAAAATATTACAAATTTGGCTAAACTAGATAATAAAAGGAAGAAAAGTGAACAAAAAATGTAAATGAACATTATACAATATCATGGTATTTATTAATTATTTGGTAATATTTGACTATTTTTACAATTTTCTGACTTTATATTTTATTATTTACATTTTTGCCTATTTTCCTACTTTTATTATCTAGTTTGGTCAAATTTGTAAGATTATTTTTTTCGGTGTAGTATTTTGATACATATATTTGATTAAAATATTTATTTAGTTAATCATTTTTAACCAATACTTTGTATGTTGTTATATTTGATGCACATTACAATTAAGTGAATTTGTTGTTAAAGTAATTTTATATAAATATGAAATTTTCAGATTATTTAATTTTTTGTAAATTGTATTTTAATTTTTTTTTTCTAAATCCTCAACTAAATTTAAGACTAATCTAAAATAAATACTAATCTAAAAAATCAAACAAATAAATTCATTATTCATACAAACAATCATTTAACGACACCATTGTTTCTACAAATTATACATTAAATTCTATCAAACTTTTCTTCAAGTCCTAAATACCAATTCATTACATTTTTGTACATTCGTCCAACCATGATTAACCACTCGCTCCATCTTAATACCAGACAATTGCTCTCATCGCTCATTTAAAGACCGAATTAAATATTAATGTTCTTCAAACAGCGCCATTCGTTTGCCATTCACGCAACATCCTTTATTTTGGTTCGGATAATACGTCAAAACCGACCAAACGACATTGTAAAACAACCTCAATGACAATAATTAATTCAATTATCACACCACTCATCAGATAAACGTGCAACTCTTATTCTATTTCCAAGACGCGTCTTCCCACTTGCACTATTTATAGACTGCAATCTTAGCAATATTAGTCCCAGCGCAACCGATATTCCGGATGGTTTCCGACCCGGACCAGGATTATTAAACCGGCCCGATCGCAGCAATCCGCCGCACGCGTCACGAAATTGATCCGAAAGCGCGCGTACTTAAAGACGGTCGATTCGCGGGCTTTTTTGCTTCGATCGCTTTTCGTCGTGCCCTTGGACCGGGTGCTTTTCGGGCTCGTTTTTTTTCTTTTTTTTTTTCTTTTTTTTTTTCTTCTGTCGACAAATGTTGCAACTGATTTATCACCGTCACCGAAACTGTGCGCGTTTTATTAGACAGGCCTATTACCAGCAATATTTCAGTCAGTGACTCTGCCTTTTTCAAAAGCGTCCCGCCAATCCCGCAGTTGCGCAACGACCTAACATTAACCGCGACGTTCCTGCCAAAAATTATATATAAATACCGGGATTTTCGCGTGATTCTGCGCAGCCGGAGTGGAGCAGGTCAGTCGCGAAATGGACCAAGGATTGTGACACGCGCGCCGACGTGCGTTTTCGTTTCAGCCGCCTGACGACCACGCTTTAATATCATTTCACGGACAAACGCGCGCGCCACCTTCGGTCGCGTCCCTCGCCCCGCCGATAATTGCGTCGCGCTCCATTGATAATGAGCGCCCGTCGCCGGATCAATCGGCCGCGCGCGCTCCACGCTCGATCATCGGGTCGCTCAATAGCGTTACGCTGATCCTTGCGGTGGGCGCGCGTGGGCGTTTCGTGATCCCGACGACTCGCGCGACGGCCGGCTTCGGGCCATTTAACGATTTGTTACGATGACACACGTCGTGCGCCGCGCGATGCTCTCGTTTGACAAGATTTGTTGCGCCCCGCGCTCCAACCAATTGTCATATCCCTGGCAGCGCGCGATGACAAAAGCCCGGGTATAAATTTAGTCGCGTTTTGCACCACGCGTCTGCGCAATGTTACACAATTAATGCCGCACGGCAAAAATAAGGGCTTACAAATTGTATAGGAATTTGGTTTCACTTTAAAATTGTCAAAATATTTTGGTTCTACAATGGCGAGGTGTTTGTTGAATGTATTCTGTTTTAAGCACGCCGTGTTTGTAAACACAGCGGGTTTTTTTACTTCAAATTCGAATATCGTCCATCAAACAAATTCTTCGTTTTAATTGTTGGTAGGTTCTGTGTTGAATCAACACTGTATAGTAAACATGGTCATTTTGTGTTGGATTTATATCATTATTTCTGCTCGCGTGTAAGAGAATATTTGCACTGCGAAATGCGTAAATGTAATGGATTATGGTATGTTCGGTATGTATATAATACATATTTATGCAATTTTATGGGAACGTTTTGAAATTGAAAAGTATAATTAGTGTAATTCCGGTAGTGGCGCGGTTGGTCTGTTACGGGATAGCCTTGTTTAAGGTCCCTGAATTGAATTAAATATTATTTGACCGTCATTCGTATGCAATTGTTAATTTGAGTCATTGATAATGTATTACATAAAAAAATGTGCGAATAAATCTAATTATTTCATTCGATACTTAATTCGATTGATTTATACATTTTTACCATTATAAAATAAACGAAAAATTACATCTGAAACAAGTAAATATGCATCATCTGAAAATTACATCATCTTAGTCTACGAAAATTCTATGAAAAAATGCATGTAATTTTATAAATTATACGAGAAAATTGGCATGTATCTTAAAATTACAAAGTATTTGATAAAATGTATCTTTATATTATTGTATTATTTGAAACTACTCAATGTTAGTATATAACCTAGACTGAAATTCCATGTTTAATTTTGAGTCTAACCTGCTGTATCTGTTAGATAAAATTACAACTTAATTTGTAAACATTACACATCAGGCTCGATAGCAGTTTTCTAAGCTGCTTATTATGTCGTTACAATAATTTTTAGCAAACATAGCTGCATGTAAAAATATTTATATTTTATGTATTTTTCCACAGGACTTTTTTCCAGTATTCTTTTTTACTGTGTTTTAAGACTATTGTACGTTGTTCATTATTACTGACAATCGTTTAAATTTACATGGACTTTTCTCAGTGTAGCTTACATTGCTCTTACTACGACAAATGTCAACTTAGTATTTTTAAATGAGCATTTTGTTTTCATTTGGGAACATTTTTTTAAAAATAATGACAATAATATTTGTAACGAATTTATAACATTTGCACTCGCATTAAAATGTTTCGTGGAAACTTGGATAGGAACCATTTTTTTCCTTTTTAATACATCAAAATAGTTTGTTGTCATTTAAATAAACATAAGTGTATTGGTTCAACAAAAAGAATGCAACTGATGTCATTTTGATGATTTTTATTCAAATCAACACACCCTGGTATTGTTAAAACATTAAATGTTACGGTAAAGATATTTTGTCTTGTGTAATTTATAGGTAAATGGATAAATTACACCTAACATAATTAATTTCTATAATTGCACTTTAACTGCGCGCGTAATGCGATATAAAAGGTCAAAGTAGGCTCAATTTGCGTACTGGAATAATTTGTATTGTTCAATATTATGTTTATATATAAATTTGGCTAACGGCACTTTCGAGGACAGCGACTTTTTGGGCACCTAGGTATGGCCCTGAAAACAATTTTTTTTTAGAAAATGTGGCGGAGCACATCGGGCGGCCTTCGGCCACCCTCCCAAAGAGATGCGAGGGGCTCCGTCCCCCAACCCTCACTCATGTAAAAAAAATCTAGCCAAACTCAAAACGCAGGGTTCCAGGGGCCCCCCAACACCGTATTTTACTGATCTATCCTCGAAACTGCCATCCGCATGAACAATAACATTGTTTAAATAGTAAACAAAATGGCTCCCTGTCCTCGAACCTGTCGTTAGCTAAATATATATATATTTATACAAGGTGATTTTACTTTTGGTGTTAATATTGTAATTTAATCGATGTAATAATTGTTCTTTATGTTTGGTTTGGCAATTATAAATCAGACAAATCCCTCGCACTCTGGTGATGAAATAAAAGGGATATTTTAAAATCGAGTGATCACACAAAACAGAAAAGTATTAGTCATGCTCGTTCTGAATCATTGATCTGGATTACTTTTCTAAGAAATGTGTTGATGATTTTAACTAGTATGATCGCAATACGTGTATGTTAATTTCTTTATCGTATATCATTCGTATGAAATATGCCTTTCATGATTATATATAGGAAGATATTATTAGAATGCAATATTGTAACGTTGTAATGTAATAACAATAGTATTATTATATATTATTATACAAAGAATAATTATATTAGATATATTGTAATTTAAATAGTACCATTTTAAAAGACAATAGACGTAATTATAACTTCTATTTTTTATACTTTTTTTCGTAATTTTTTGATAGCTATTATATTATTTTAATTATATCTTTAATTATATCTAGTCATATTTCAAATTAATTCTGGGTTATTTTGCTGTTGAATCAACATCTGAATTCTTTAGATTCAATTTTGGCTGTGACATTGACATCATTGTAAATATGACATTTTCAGGTTAACAGTTTAACTCTAACAGTATCAAACATTTGAACACGATATTCTAAACTGAGACTTTTCCGTCATGTTTATATACTACAATTTTGAACAAAAAAATCATTCATTCAAATTAAACAGTATTTTTTATTAGATTTATTTGAATCCTATTTAATATGAATGTCGTAACGATTTTATAACGAAGTTATTTCATCGTACTTATTAATATTTCTATTTTCGAAAACTTGTATATCATTAAAGAGATTTTATCGAAGACGCGAGCATTTAAAACTACAAGTGTCCTTTACATTCAATAATCTTTTAATTAACGTTGGCTGATACTATATAATTTGTTTACATAGTAGACCAGCTTGCACTGATTAACGATTCAACACAAATTTGAACCAATTAAAACTCCACTATACTATACAGAGTAATTTTATTCATATATTCTCAACACTATCATATTCTATTCATACGGTACATTTTCCTTAATTATGTTTAACAAATCTCAAAAATTGTATATATTTACAATGAAAAACCTAAACTTACAAATTTTACAGGACTAGGAAAAATGTATGATATTGTAAACAAACATTAAACGACATAACTATTTGGATAAAATATAATTATTTTTGTTAACATTTTATACATTTTTAATAGTTTCACAATTATTTACACATCGGACATTTTTTTACATTTTTAGATGTTTATTTTTATGTTTATTATCTAGAATAGTAAAATTTATAAAATTATTTTTTTCAGTGTGGAACAAGTAGGACTAATAGACATTGCTTTTAATATTTCCGTAGAGCTTATAAAAAATATAATGCAACTATCATTCTTCTTCACCAACTACTAAAATAAATTTTACTATACACGTAGAAAATAAATTTTTTAAATTTGTCTCACAAACTATACTAAAAATATAATTCATTTAAGTACTTAAATGTACTTAAGACAAAATTAAATATTGTTTCGTCTAAGACAACTTGGATATAGAATAGGAAAATCACATGTAAATTTTTCTCCGTTCGTTTAAAAACTCGGATGTTTCTAAGAAGCGCAAGAAGATGGCACCGCAATTACTCTTACATAAACGTTCCTTGTGTCATCGTTGCCAAATACCACGATAAAATCAATTAGAAATAAGGATATTTTAATAGGAATTGTTTTCCCAATGCCCAATGATATATATTCGAAGCTCATCCACACGCGTTAGTCGTCCGCAAAATCATACACTCGTTCTAAACGCAGAAACCAATAGTAAATTAAAGCTTCGCAAATAACGCCACGATGCGCGTGATTTATTTATTGCTTGTCGTTTATGTTGACCGTCTTTCAAGTTATTAATGCGCTCGCTCCACTGCATCACTTTGATTAGGCGTACCGTGCCGCTCTCGCTTCGCCAATATTAATTTCGCCCGATCATTCAACTCCTAAAAATACCTCGTTACAAATGCGCAATTTTATTCACGTATATACTTATACCGGCAGATTCACAATAGCCGCCTGCGTTCTTCCTCGGAGTTATTAAGCTCCCTTTTATTGCGCCCTAAAACTAAATTTAACGATTACAAGCAAGGAGTAACGGCTTACTTCCGAGGCCTGGTCAGCCTCACCCTTTTTCTCGCGAGTTTCAAACAACTCCGGCGCGAGTTATTCCTTTTTCAAATCATCGTGTCTAATCGGAGCTGTCGTTCAACATCTGCCAACTTGTCCGTCCCAAAGTCGGACATTCCTCGAAACCAACGACCGTGCGTTAATTTCGCCTCGATCGGAGCAATAAGTTTACGTTTCAGGATGGCGCGCGCGCGCGCGCAATGCGAACACGTGCTACAACATCGAGTATTCCTTTCGTCATCGTCGCCTTTGCAGTTCGCATTTTCGAGTTATTACGGTGCACTATTATGACGGTTATGCCAGGCCACTAATTTATCGTGTCAATGTGGGACGCGGCGACGCACGCTTGTCCGTGTCAAAATATTTACGAGGCACCCCCTTCCCCTCCTTACGCTCCTCCATCCTCGTTAATACAAGTAAGACGTTTTTGACTCGCAAAGGGATCTTCAATTTCAGCCTCGCGCGAAGTCAGTTCGAACCCCGACGGCTAATTGGATTTGTCCTTTCTTGCGGAAAACGGTTAAAAACCACTCCTCGCTCGGCAACCTGTAATGATCGGCGAAACATCGAAAGAAACGCCTTTTATATACTCCCGCGGACATTTAATGAGTGTGATTTCACGGGGAATGGTTAAGTCATTCGCGGCGGCCGTACAAATGTCCTTTCGCGAATCGATCTTTGATACATAGTTTTTACAATTTGCATTTGTTTATTTTGCGAATAGATCAATTGTATCGTACCCAAATTTCATATCGAGTACTGGTTGATAACGTAAAATCGATTTTGAGCCACGACGGAGGTTTGACCTTGTTCAGACGGGAGGAGATTTTGCTTCAGTTTACGGTGTGGTCGATGCTATTCTGAAGAAGAGGAATTTGGACAAAAATTTTAAAAATATTAATATGCAGTAATATCTTTATGTATATATAAATTGTTGGTTTATTTTTCTGTATATCCCCTGTCGCCATTCATCGATTATGCACATAGCAGTCTTTAATGTATATCAGTTATCGAAGACTTTCAAAGAATAATCACTACTATTTGTTTAAGCAATTTTTGATATATTTATTTGTTTCTGCAAACGTAGAATTGTGTTCAGTTTGAAAGAAATGGTATATTGTTTTTGATACGTATATAATTGCTTCATGTATAGATTTTTCTTACAAAGTTTAGAGAGTAGACACTGGTTTCTAATTAAATTTATTTAGAAAACAATGGATTCTTCCAGAATTGAATTATGAGTAAAAGATTTAAAATGTCCTGAGAAAAATGGATGCATAATGACAGCGACTTTCAATAACAATAAAAAATACTTTTTATTAGGATTAAATCATACTTAGATAATAAATGGTAAAAATGGATTAAATTTAATGAATTTAACCGAGTTTTCACTAAAATAGCCCATGACTGAAAAATATCATTTAGTCCAATTGAAAAGATCAGACATTTTGATAGAACACGGAAACCAATTATGACATTTGAATTAAAAAATGCGGTCACTTTTACTGAATTTTTCTATTGTTTCAGTTAAAAATGTCAGTTTTGGCTGCATTATTAATTTAAAATTATACTTACTTTAACCGAATTTAAAGCTCACGGTTAATTTAATTGAATTTGACGATTATGATATTGGTTTAAGCATAGTGGAAATACTATAATATATAAATATATATTAATAAATAAATATTATATACATAAATATATAATAATAATAAATAAATACTATATATACTAAATAAAAAAAAAAATGTATTTCATCCATGGGTTTAACTTAACTTTTCACTAGATCTATTACCAAGATCTTGTAAAAAATGGATATTAAATGACATTAATATTGTTTTATGAAACCAATTTTATTATTAACATATATACACGTTTCAGAAATACATAAAAATAATGTAGTATATATTTCATATAACACTACTTTTATTATTCACACAGATATAAGGTTCAGTAAATATTATTCAAAACTCAAGCAACTCCTGTACGATTAGAAATTACTGAACTTTACAGTAAACGTTGATGAATATTTAAAATACATATTGAAACTTCGTCGAAACTGTTAATTTCTAATTTATTATGTCCATGAATTACTGTGTAATAATTAGCGCTTTCGGAAAGTAACAATATTTTATAATTATAAATAATGCTATTCAAATAAGAGTGTCCTTTTTTTAATAATAAATATTGTTACTTTTCGAAAGTAGCAAATATTTACTAAATTTACAGTACACGGAGAAAAATATAATTGAGATTTTACTATGAAAAAAACGAAACTGATCCCAGACGAAACAAACTTCAAATTTGTCTATTAAATTATGTTAAAATAGTGGCCTAAACATAGTATTTTCTTTCTTATTTATATTACATTTTTACCATAATTTTCGAGATAAATTGCAAGTTTGTTTCATCCGGGGTCAGTTTCGTTTATTTTATAGTAAACTTTCAATTATATTTTTCTCCGTGTAATTTTTAAAGCAACTGTTTTCTGCTTCTGCTAGTATTATATATATATATATGCTATAATATTATATTATATTAGTAATTTATATTATTATAGTATAAGATTTTTTTCAACATAATTTTTTAGAATGGTCCGCATAGGACTGACTTGAAGCTTTACAAGTTTTTTACAAACATATGAATAATAATCTATATATTCGTAATTTTGTGAATATAATATAAAAATGAAATGAAGTATTATTTATAACAATTACTTACTGCTTTTTTTTATGAAACAATGTATAATAAAGTGATTTTTCATTCCGTTCTTTGTTTATGTCAAACGCCTATAATTCACTAATAAAGCTTTTATACATCCAGACAATTAAATAATTATAAAGCTTATAACATAACATTATACCGCGTAATAAGATTCATTTAAAATGACTGACGTTCAGTAAATATTATTAAAAACAAACCGACTCAAGGACAAATACAAAATTTCGTTACAAATGCCCGACCTTTACAGTAAACACTGACGAATGTTTGTAAATAACACCAAAACTGCCATATCGCCAACTGCAGCATATGCGTCGAGTGACTTCCCGGTGAATAACGTTTGATTTTGTTTTTCAGTGGGCCCGAGAAGCTCAGCTGGCCAAGCTCGCCGAAGAAAATGACAAGGCCTATAAACAAATGGCCGATGAAGTGAAAAACGCGCGAAAGGGAGAGAAAGACGACGAGAATTCATCGTTGACCGTTGCGATTCAGAATCGAAACAAGGCCCGAGCTGACCAGGCCGAGAGCTTCTTCGACTCTCTGATCGAGAAGTACGCCGCGCAAGCAAAGAAGCAGCCGAAGAAAAAAGCCACGAAGAAATCTTCGGCAAAGAAGGCTTAGAAGAAGACGTCGATAGCCCGTTTGTTATCAAAACGATTCGCCCTATTTACAACGATGGCGTTTTTGTAATGCAATTACAAATTTGCAATCATTTTTTGTATCCAATCTATTTTCTTAATTATTTACACGTATTTATACATTTCAAATGATTTATCGACAGATCATTTGACCAAATTAATAACGTATATTTATTTGCTGAGTGAACCGAGAGTCGTGTAATTGAGCGCTTTTAATTTGGTCGGTAACAATGGCATCTTTTTTCTTCGTGCTCCGCTTCGAGACGACATCTATTATTGAATGGCGAATACTAAATTATAATGAATGTTTTGTACTACGGTCGGTAATGTAGATTCTTCGCGAAATTTCATTTTATTATATATAATGTGTGTTAATTGT
>JABFQC010001116.1:0-20981 GCA_022817085.1 Psilanteris sp. ZL-2020 | reverse complement strand
ATATTTTTTAGTAGAAAATATATTTTAAATGTATAATTTTTATAAACTATATATAAATTCATTTATAAAAAAAACGGCAAGAAGTTGTATAAACCGATTTTTATTTTCAAGATATATATTTGTCCGTGTGGGTCTGTCGTCCTATCTAATACAATTTGGACATTCAGAGGTGTAATGATTTTATTAATACATAAATCAAGTTATCGGGTTTTAGTAAAACAATACGTCTTTAAAGATTAGAGTAATATTATATTAGTGTGAATTTTATTTTATTCTATATATACAACTATAAACTAAATATCCATATTTGTGACAAAAGTTATACATATTCATATTTCTATGGAATAGAATGTAATTTCAAAACAATTAAAATATGTTTAAATATTTTTTTGTACATGTAATGTTTTATAGATTTTTAAAATATGTCATTAAAAGAATGGAAAATAAATTACGTAAGAAAATCTTATGTCAAAATCAAATAATATTCTAATACTGAATATTAAAATTTATATTATACAGTTTTGCAAATTCGAATTATACTATCAGATTACACGAATACCTTTCTTTGGTGGTTAATTAAATACGATTTCGCATGTGGAGGTATGACTTGAAACTATATTGACAATGATGAACGGATTCTTCTATTATATTTTAAAATAGAATTTCAACGCGACGAGTAATATCTGTATTTATAATTATTTTTTTAAAGATATTTAATTTCTAAATAATGATATTATTTTGACAAATATTTTTATCCAAAATACGGACAATATCTGGTATTGATGTTTCGAATGTTCATGATCAGTTTTTGCGCACGCGTAAGTAGGTAGCCAATAAATGATTCAACCAATGGAATCGATAAACAGTCTGTCGATTAAGGCTACGTTCTAAAATAAGCTTTTAGTGAATTAATGAGATAAATGTATATGATAACATATATATTAGACAAAGACGAAAGCGCTGAAAATCGATTGTAGAATTGTATATTAAAACGATAGCATAACTGTCTTGTTGGAAAATACTTTATATATTTTTTCCACGAAAATGTTTAGATTTTTAGACACTTATTTAAATACTTAAAATAATGTAGACACTGTTATTAGTATACATATATTTAATAACATATATATTAGGCCTTGTAAAAGAATAACTATCCGCACCTGATTTTGTTTAATAAAAATCAATAATTAACATAGTTCATTTCATAGATATAAATATATATATATTCATATAATATATTATATATATGTATATTATTGAAAACATATTGTTTATTATTTAAATGATTTATTAGTTTATCTTACTTTTTCATCTTACAATTTTCATATTAATGATATTGATATTTTATTTTAATATATTTTCCAAAATGTCAAGGATAGAGAGGACAATATTGTGTTTATCCTTTCAAAATTTAAAATATAACAAAAGACATAGTTTATGTGAAATTTCTCAAAAACCTGATTTATATATATAATTTATATAACTTAAATCACAAATTTGTATATAAATTCAATGCAAAATATGTATTTAAAATTTGAAAAAGGCAAAATTATCCCCTCCGTGTTTCTAGTATTAATATATAAAATGTTTTAAATTTTATTGTTTTTCTCTGTAATATTATTATAAATAACACAAAGGAATGATTTAATATTATTTTAATTTCATACACTAAAAGGGCTTGAGGGGTAATGCGTGATTCTACCAAGATAACAGTCCCAACAGGTAGTATTTGAAGGGCCCAATTATAACACATAAACGCATGCGCAAAGAAGAAACGAGATAAACGCCCGTGTGAATCATAAGTACGTAAACGCTTGGTAGTACATTCAAACGTATATACTATACTCTTCCATACATGAGACACTTTCACGTATCATTGGTTAAACTTACGCACTACTAGATGGACGCGGTATACCGGGAAAGCATGATCTGCTATGCATATACAATATTTTTCTGTATGTTTTCGGATATACTACGATTACTCACACTTGTAATATAATTGCAATATATTATCAATTATAAATTAAAACATTTTATTTAATGCATCTTTCAAAATTATAGATTTGCATTTAATTTTTTATACAATTTTATTTGTTTGTGGCGATAAGAATGTTACAATATGAACTATAGTTTTAATTTTAAATATAAAAGATGTATTATTTGTTCGTTTACATTTTAAAAATTTACTGAATCTATTTTTCATTTTATTTTATAATCTTTCAAACATGATAATTATTATTTTATATATACTCATCTATATGCAATGCCATCAAATGATATATATGATTGTCATATGAGTTATTTAATGAATTATAATATCAACGAATAAAAAAAGAAAAATGTATACATTTATTTAATTGAAATTTTATTGAAAACTTACTGTTATATTAGCTTAATCTAAATTGAATCAAAGTTAATATAGAATGAATATTATTCTTTCTAATTATTTTAACTATTTGCTTTATTATGTTTGTTTTAATATTAATAATAGTTACATTAATGTTAATTGTTACAACGTATAGTCATTGATGTATCGCATGTATGCATATATAATCAAAAATGATATTTTGTAGAAACAAAAATTATATTATATAATTTTTGCAAAGTCGTAAAAACTTATTTGATTCGATATTGTAATTTGTATTTAGGTTTTAACTGCTTAAACAGAAAAACGTTTTTTCTTGTGTTTCATAAAATATTCTCATTCATTCATGAAAAAAAAAAAAATAGAAAATCCAATTTTTAATAATTGGAAATAATTTGTTGTTCATCATAATACTTGATATATATAAAGAAAATATTAAAAATCTATTTATTAAAAATAAATTGAATAAAATATTAAAATTATACACACACACACACACACATACATATATAAACATATATTTGTTATAGAATAAAATTAAATGCATATTATCTACATAAATATATATAGAAATATATATCCATATAAACTATATTATATAATATAAACCAATGTCGTCTTTAATAATTACTTATTAAATTGCGTTCGATATCACATTAATTAAGTAAGCGTGGAAACAAGCATACATTACATCGTTCGAACCATACACGCATTATTAGGATTACATGACATGAAAGTCTAATAATGTAATTAAGTTCACGCACATGCGTGTGATCACCTAAACAAAAATAGTCTATCAAAAATAATTTATATGTTCTAAAACACATTTGTTTAATTGAATGTATCGCTAACCGTAACGAAATTAATATACAATGTTGTAAGTTGTTGTCAAATAAGATGAGTATGTGGAAGGGAAATGAATATTAAAATGATAAACAAAGAAAAAAACATGCGAACAAACAGGAGTTTAGGAGTAATCGGGGGTGGCACAGCAAGATATGCTCGCGTACATAAGTGTTTCATTGTGTCTCGTTTTGATGGAACAAGGTTAAACGGTCATATAATTTCAGGTCAAAATGTATCGCACCAAATTGACTTATTAAATTAATAGTTCAAATTTTTCGGCTCATTTTGATACAATCTTATATTATTCAATATCGTGTTATATATATAAACATATGTAACATTAGTCTTACATCCATGTTTCAATATTTCAAAACATTACTCGAATATTTAAGATATAAATATATATTATATTGTAAAATAGTGTAAAAGTACTTAAGGAAATAGTCAAATTATATTAATGTTATATCAATTTTTATTATTGTTATTCTTTATATAATTTATAGTGTCTAGAATTTTATATATTAATTATAATGTTATTAGACGTATCGATATTATTGTATATATATTTAAATTGTTTATTGTTTGTTTAATGTATAATCATTTTTATATTCGAATCACATATATTAATAGTTCCTGATATCGATATATACATTGCTTTTGGATACTTTAGTTTTTGCAGCAAAACTTCATGCGTGTAATGTTATTATGCGTACTTTTAAAAATTAACTACTCATTACATTTTAATTATTTACCATAGAATAAATAATTTATATTTTTATATATATTTCGTATTTCCATTTATTAGTGTCTTGTATATACTTGAAATAAAATGTTTAATATATAAGCATGTATGAATTTATGAAATTAATTCTTTAATATCAAAATGTTATCATGTGTCCAGTTTGAACATACTGAAAAAAATAATCTTACAAATTTGACCAAATTAGATAATAAAAGCAGGAAAAGTGAACAAGAATGTAAATAAACGTTGGACTATATCATTGTTTTTCTTATTTGTCCGGCAATATTTGTCATATTTTTAGATTTTTCTAATCATAATTTATCATATCATTTACATTTTTCTTACTTTTCTAATTTAGTAAAATTTGTAAGATTATTTTTTTCAGTGCACATGATAATAATAACATATTTACCATAATAACTGATACATTCCTTGTATTTGTAATATTTCTATACAAAATTGATAATATAGACTTCATAATAATAATATTAAACATTTATAATTTATTTGCATTTTATAGTTATACAGTACATGTAGAAAACAAGTTTCACTAAAAATTATTAGAATAACACAAGAGTTCAGTTAATTATACCAAACTTAAAGTAAACATTGTTGGACTATAAATTTTTGATATATAATAATAAATAGTTAAGTATAATACCAAAATTGCACTTTTTAATTAAACTTTTTTTCCTGTATATTACAAACATATAATTATCTTTGACTTTTAAAGTTAGAATTAAATTTGTTTATAGTTAATGCAAAATTATATCATATGTCATACATAGATTCAAAAAAGAGAGCGTAATTGATTATATGTCAATGCAATCGTGTTCTTAGACTTTGTAAAAAAACCATCCACTGAATTTCATAATTTAAACTCATTAAGAATCCTTCAATTATCCTTAGTACACTTTATTATATGCATATAGATATGTAGAGAATCAAAAATAGACTGAAAACCGACCAATGCAAATTCTTTTTATATCTTCAATTTGTGTAATGATAATTTTTACTATTCTGAATTATACTGGTCATAGTTCCTTATAGGGTTCATACAAGGCCTTCCAGAATCAAAATTTCTCTTACCTTGAAAAGGTATAATATGATACAATTATATTGCAAATCATCTTTATTGCAAAAAAGTAGTAAATGTATTAAAATAGATTATTATTCTAAATTGAAAGTCAATTTTAAGTGAAATGTTTTAAAAAATAAATTAATAATAAAATAGTGTTATCATAATTATAAAATATTGATATTATAGTTATATATCTATACATTAATTTAATGATTATACTTATATGAGAAAAAGTTATACTATATTACATATCAAATTCCATAATTCAAAAGATATAGATTACCAAATTAATTTAACATTGTAATTTTTTAGTAATTTACTATAATGTCAAATAAATATTATCGTATCGAATGTATTTATACATTTAAGTTTAATAGTTATATAAACTAATACAAAATAAAACGTATAATATAAAATTTACAACATAAATCGCATATTCAATTTTGAATATTGTACATAATTTCATTATCATTCAATAATTCCATGATTAAAGGAATAATATACAATTTTTGATATTTATCAGTTACATTATATATTATATAATTTTATCAACAATATTCAATATAAGTAATGTTATAACTTACCACGTTTACTTAGTATTAAATTTTTACTATTAATTTATAAATTTTAAACACATACAATTTAAATTTAAAAATACCAACATACGAAGTATAGTTGACCCAAGAGATTCACTATTATTATAAACAACAATAAACAAAGAACTTAAATCGACAGAAGACAATGAACTTTATATGTCTTTTTCTTATTTCTGACAGCCTGGTTTGCACTTGAAGCCGCGTTCTCAGCTGTATTGTCCACGCGCGGTCAAGCGTTTTTGCTCTTATTCTCATTCTCGCAAGTCTCTCCTTTCTGATGTTTAATATTTGAAATATTAAAACAATAACTTACCGTTATAAATAAAATCGTTATTTATCCCAGCATTATAGTTAAACACGAAACAAAATTTTAAACATACGAAACGTTCATTGATTATTGTACTTACATTTCATATCATCATAACATATTTTCTAAACAAATTTCATATTTGCAGTTAATAAAACAATTCTAGGTTATATATTGTATAATTACAATTATATATTGTAAAAAATAATTAATAAACCCCTTTATTTTCCTAAGGAAAATAAATTTTGCACAAGTTAGCATCGCTAATAACAGCAGGCATATATATATGTGTGCCTGTTATTATATATATAATATATATATATATATACATATATATTTGCATAAGTATAATTACTAAACTATTATTTTTTTTGTTGCAACTAATATCGGCACCGACGCTTCCGCTTGCATTTTTAATATTATAAAAAACTGCGATTATTCGGCGAAGAAAAAACGAAACGCGATTTGGGCAACGCATGTAAAGGATTAGGATGGGAGAGGGTACAAGAAGTAGTTTCCAAGGTTGAAGGATCAGTAGAATGTTAAATCCGAGTTTAGCAGTTCAGCTGGTTCATGGCGCTGCAGTAACGACCGCGACTAGAAAATAGATTAGAAAATGAACTGCATTGGCGAATTCGTATTACTGCTCCGCCGGTTGTTGGTAAATCTTGGTTTAGAATCAACAGACGACCATACGTGCGAAAGAGGTATTCCGTTGAACTAAGCGAGCTTAGGACAGCGAGGCAGAGAATGTCTCTAAACGTGATACCTGTTTCTATAGGTTTGTTTATGTGAGCGTTGCTATGCTGCTTGCACTAGTATGTGTGAATACTATACCTCTATGAAGCTGGCTGGTCGTTCATCTCATGCACGCTGAGTCAAAATCTGCGCTCCTGGTTGCGTTTTTGAAATTCGCACAATCTCACTTAACAAACCAGTATTTGCTTCGGATATGCTCTGCTTTTCGCACAAAAATATATATTGTAATTACTGTGATTAGAAGGTCGTGTATTTTTAAATCTGAGTAATTTGTTTGTAATTAAATCAAATTAAGCTATTAATAATAATGATAATTCGTGATTCGAACACATCGTGGTACGTTGCGTGTAGAAACGTGTTATAGTTTTAAATGAAATAGATAAACAATAGTATTCATTTTAGAATATTTTGAGGAATCATATAATCTTAACGTCATAACTTCGAATGCACTGCGGTTTATGGTATTTGTATTAAATATTCATGGTGATGATGATGAAATACTTTCATTAAATTGTTTAATTATTTGTATAGATAATAATGAAAAGTGGTTATTATATTATATACAAACATAGTTGAGATATACAGGAAGAGTTGTAATACAAGCACTATGAATAGGCGCGTAACACATTCGGTTATAGATTTAATTAAGCGAAATTAAATCGAATAAAATTTTATATTGTATTTAAAAATCGCGTTAAGAATTGTATTACAAAGTAAACAAAGCAATTGATTAAATTTGTTTATTATAAAATATGAGTTAAACTGTAACGCAAGAAAGTACCACCTCTTTGCACTCTGTGCCATCCGTTGTGTCAATTTTGTATGGTGTGTTTTTGAAGAATAAATTAGATATTTTTAAATCGAAAATAAAATTGACACAAATTGTTAATCGTCTCGTAATTATCACAAAAGTTGATGTAAAATGTAATAACGTACAAAGAATACAATATGTAACAAGTTAATTTATTTTTGTAATCAAAGCATTACAATAAAAATAGTTATTTTTACAATAAAAAACTTCTTTTCGAATGATGTGTATAAAATTGCGTAAATATTAAATATATAAATAATCATCGTATTTATACCGATCGTTTCATAAGTGTCATAAAACTTATAAAATTGTTATCCTTTAAGCGGTTAGTGACTCTTCGTAAAATACTTGTGACCGTTACGGTTCTATTCTGATGTAATAAAAACTTTTATTATACAAAAAAATTATTAAATGTTACTGCCATGTCATTCAATTTCAATCCAGTCATCAAGTTATAGTTGTAAGTCGCTATGGACAATTATGTTATGAGCATAAAAATCCTCCTTTTCTTCAAACGCAATTTGGCAAATATCACACATATGGTTATGGTCCTTTTCTTTGAAATGCCAAAACAAGTGTTTCACATAATTGTCTTGCTCGGTATAAATGTTATCGCATCGATCACAAGGATAAGAGTCTTGAACTTTATGCTCTTCACAAAGATGGTCTATTAAAAGTTGTTTATTGTTAAATTGCATCAAACACCAATTACAAATTACAGTCTCGCCATCGTGATCTATCTGTACGTGTTTGCATAAATCCTTACTTTCCGCAAAAGTCAAATTACACGATTCACAATTAAAATCTGGAAAATGTGACATGATGTGCTTTTCCAATTGTGATGGAAATTGGTACAATTTACCGCAAATTTCACACTTATTTGTCATTATAATGATTTTCGTTTATTACCCGATAAACTTTGTGGTGATTAAACATTGAATGAGTCTCAATTTCAATGAATTAAGACTGTAAATTAATCTGCAAATAGATTTATAAAAACTTTAAAGTTTCATTGGATAAGAAAATATGCTTAATATAATATGTATTATCACACTAAAGACGATCCGTTTACAGTTGGGAGAATGTGTTCTAAACAAAAATATCATTTGTACATATAAAATTATTTATTTTTATATTTCCTATTATTTTAATTTGTTGAGGCTAATGAATCAATTAGAAATTAATTGTCATAATTATTTTTATATATTTTTTTATATATAATTCAACGTTGTATATAATGTTTATAATTTATATATAAATATATAATTTTTTATAAATATAATTTATATATAAATTCAATTTTATAAATGAAAATGTCTACACGCAGAGAAGAGTTTTGTTGATTCAAGCAAAATTTCATTCATTTGATTAAAATTTGGTACAATGTACCAAATATTTTGTAAATTGATAAAATGTTCTGCGTATGTAGATTTATCAAGAAAGTAAAAAAAGAAGAGAAAAAGTATAGACGAATTTTTGTTTACAATGTATTTAACAAGAAAACATCTAAGTATTAATAGTGATCGTTTTAAGAGTGTATATATTATTAATATATTTATAAAACATTAATGTAACATAAGTTTATAATTAATAATTTAATCATTTAAATTTCACGAATGAAATTTATTCACTATACTTAAATGAAAAACATGCACATATGTACTTTTTAAATTAAACAAATATTTTTAATACATAAATACTTGTAATTAAAAACAACCATTTAATGATATACTTTAGCGTAATATGCATGGAGAAAACATATATTCAATATACTATATAATTATTATTACAAATACTATATAACATATCCAAAGTAGGATGATATACTTGAAAATACAATAAAAAATACTATATAAAGAATTAAACTTTTCAACATTCACAGTATTATACTCAGCTTATATAGACAGTTTTAAATTATGATACAGCAATGTTTATATTATTTTCAAGTATATCCCACTTTCGATATATTAGATAGTAAATTGTTAAATACATATGTTCTCCGTGTGTATATATATATATATTTATTGAACATACCTTTTAATAATCAAAATGTTCTACATTTATATTAAGCGGTTTCCATTTCAGATTTAAAAGTACAGTTTTATTATTAAGAATGTCATATTATATTCAAAATATATAAAGAAAAATGGATTTCAGATCATTACGTACTTTGTTTTGGTTTCAATTTGGATGAATTGAAATAATATATTCCTATTCGCTAAGAAACTTCATTTTTGTCCAATAAATATATTGATTATATGTTTACTATATACTTACTAACTGAAATAACGCAATTCAACTGAAAATATTTAACAAATTCATAAAAGGTATATATTATATTAAATATCCATTATAATAATAATTATTAATTTACATAGTAAAATACATTCATTACGTTAAATTTTGCGCATACTGTATGTACAATACATATAATATAATTATAATACAGATGACAAATGAGAATCACATTTCGCCATATTATCAGTTTTAATTAAGTTAATTATTACGCTGCTTATGAATTTGATTAAATTTATCTTTCATTAAACGTAAACTTCTATGTTTGATTCAATGTCTATATACATAATCTAAAAATATAAAAAAAAATGTAATATTTAAAAACAAATAATTTGCTATGAGAAAATACAATATAATCTTAATATATTTATAATGAATATAATCTTAAAAATATATAATTGTCTACATCATTAGCGTATTCTACTTGAATCCTAACCTACCGCATACATATTTTATCCTTGTTCTTGTGTAATAAGTATACAAAAATTGTCCGACATTTGTCACAGCATTAATTGATAATAATGCAATATATAGTTGCATTTATATAAAACCCTAACATTCGTTCATTCATTTCAACAAAAGACGCTTCATTTATTATAATATATATTTATGTATATGTATATATATACATGTTATGCAGTGAAAATTATAGTGCTCTCTTTATCGTACGTCCAACCTACGCCAAGTTTTAAACGCGTTTTTCTCCGACATTTACATTTTTGAACATGGCTACCACGATATTTTAAGAATCAGTGGACCAATTTGCTTGAAACTTTGCAAATACATTCTGTAGATATGTCACTCTCGCACATACTAGAATCACTAAATACGTCTCATGACTCACAAAATAAATAGTTCCTTTTTAACATAAATAGACTTTTATTTTAAAGCGATCATTAGTTCAGCTCATACACAAATTTTGTAAAAATGATTCCTTATCTTAACGTATTTGCGTTAAAAACGATCAACATTATGTAAATTACAAATATATATATATTGATATATATGTGTGACGAGGAGCGAGATAAAATTTCTTTTCACTTTATTTTTAAACTGTTTACATTTTCAAATTACGTCATGCGGTTTACAGCTCATCAACATGAATTGATTACTGACACCTTGGATATAAACGCAAGATATTCCTATTATCATTGACCACCGTGTTTATAAACAAATTTGATTCGCAGACTAGAGCCTTTTGGCAATTTCGGGTTTCGATTTTATTATAGCTAATAAAATTACGAATAATATATATTCCGTATATAATATCGGCGTTATCTTATTGTATATGTAATATACGTTAACGCGAATTACTTTTAATGTTTATAAAACAATAATTATATAATAATACAGTATACATTTTTTGTTATAAATGTCATTTTATATTAATTTAATTTAATTAAATTAATTAAATAAAAGTGTTTAGTTCACTGCTGAAACAAATGTGATGATTGGGTCTTATTTAAGACATCAACCGTCTTAATACAAGACAGTTTTGCGTTGAATTAAAACACTCGTGTATCTTTTGTCAGACAGTAGTGTCTTAATTTCAGACGCTATCATAATATTTATGTTTGCAGTGTTTGTTATATAAATAATTGTATTTACATTGACAATGACTCAAATTGTTAAATTGTTGTATTTGTAAAACTATGTTTGTCCTTATACTTCGTCATACCATTATCAATTATTATTTATATATTTACTTCACAAAGCGTCTTAAACTTAATACCTTTGCATTTAAAAATTGTTAAATATTATGGTACTATAAATTCTAAACTATTCTATATGAAGTATATATATATATATATATATATATATATATATATATATATATATATATATTTGGAATAATGATATAGACGATCAGTAAATTAAACAATATATTCTTTTAAAAAGTGTAAAATATATATTAAATTATGTTAGTAGAAAAATAATTTCTTATTGGCAATTTATGCAATAATACAATAATTAATTACGTCCCAATGGAAGATAATTTACATTATCAATATGTACAAATAATTTTGATTGCTATATGATTTATAGATATATCGTTTAACAATAATAAGTATATGAAATTAAATTAAATTACATTAAAATACTTTTTGAAAAAATGCAAGTATATCCGTATGTATATGGCTTTAATGATAATACGAAATTCCATAATGTGATATACCGGATAAACTGATATGTGAAACTAAATGTTAGCTATATGAGCTATAAAATGATAATGTGCTTGTATTAAATGTCACTAAATATATACTACAATTTGTATATATATATCAATATAGTAACATATATACTACACATTTCTTATTACATTCATTATCATGATGAAAAATTAATTTATTTAAATGAATTTTAATATACAATTATAAACTTCTTATAAATATATATATGATTATTATTGTGCATATTTGAAGAAAATTCAAAAGATTCCGATATAAATGGCTACGTGCATTTAAATTTACGCGACTAAATATTTTCTTAGTCTAGTGATTTATTCATTTTAGTGCAAATAATCGAAAATGAAGGTCAATATCAAACGGAGACCAACGTCAAACTAATTTTAAAACTCGACTTCTAATAAAAATCTACCAGTAATGAACCTTGTCAATATATATTTGACAATTTCTATAAATAATCTACCATCCCACGCAAGGAAGGTAAAACTTTTTCATGTTTTGACGATTATAAAAAAATAAAGAAATCATGCGAACAGATAACAATGGAAATATTAAACCAACAATTATGTACAATTTATATTGATATGATGTAATTATAAATAATCTTTAAAACAAATATATATATAGGATATACAGAATATATGGAATATATATAATATATGCTAAATTACTGATTATTCGTAATTAAATTGAAATTAGTTTTTGTAATAATAATTGCGGTTAAATTTGAGCATTTTTTGCAATTAATGTGTTATGGTTTAAATCGAGATGAACAATTATAAGATTTAAACATGATGAACAGATGCGCATTTTCGAAAGTTTTTCGGATTTCATCGCTAGTTTCATCGCGATTAAAATTCTCGGTCTAAAATGCTTATTTTATACCGATTTCTGAACAGAGGATATATAAAGCAAACATTCTAATTCACTTGATCTGTGAAAACTTACATAGAAACTCCCACACGTGAAAGCAAAGCATACGTATATAGTTTATTTATAACAAAAATTTAATTGAATAGCCGGTTGAATAACAGAGAAGTGAAGCGTATTAGGTATTTTGTAAAATTTGTGGATTTTAATTATCGTCAAAATCTTGTACAATTGTTTATTCATTTAATTATTATCTTTCTTCTATATAGTTAAATAATCAGAAAAAACTATATAAATATAAAATAAATAATACGCATTACTTTATATGTAATATAATTAGTAATATTATGTTTTATATTTGTATAACTCTAATTACAAAATCTTATACAGAATAAAATAATACATAACTTTTATTCATTTTAATTATATCGGTTCATATTTAAACTTAAATCCTGGGTATTAAGTTTTTAGATTTTCTTACTTTTTTTCAGATGACCTTTGAGTAAAGAGTCTGAACAACCTTGAAATGTTTTAAATAAAAGATACATCTCAATATATCAATAATTTTATTCTAAATACATAAATCTGTTTGAAAATTGAAGGGAAACAAACGAAAGAAGAAAAACGAAACAGAACATGACATATTTTATATAAATAATTAATAATTTAAATTCTTATCTGTAACTATAATTATTAATACAGAATTATAATAATTTAAGTATGTATGCTGAAAATATAAAAAAAAAAATTCAAATGAAATATAAAAAAATGAAATTCCCTTTAATTATGTTTTGGAATCATAAAAACATGACTTAAAATGCAATAATTGTGATAACGTTTCATCCACCTACGCTCCTTCTTCAAATTTCATTGAATCTAATTTTATCCATTAACCTTCAAAAACACATGTGAAAACTTTCTTTGTATATATTGGAGTGTACTAACATTATTATAACATTTATTAATTAAAAAAAAACAATCAATTTACTATTGATTTGGAATAAAAGTTAAATTTGAATTAATATAACCTATATAACATATAGTAATGGGAGAATAATTATGGATATGCTTTGTCAAATATTAATGTCAAATAGTTTAAGTGATAGTAACATAAATACATTCGCGACGATTCATTCACTTAAAAATAAAATAATTAGGTATAAATACTAGAAATGTAAATTATTTGTTAGAATAAAATAGACATCGTATATAAATTTTAATTAATCTTATATATTTATACATATATAATAAATATACTGCTAATTTCACATGAAATATTTTTAAAATTAAAATTTAAGACACAACAACATAAATGTAATTTACCATACAAAATTAAATTACAATTCTCAAACAAATAACAATAAACACCATTAAATAAATTATATACTAAACATGTACTAACAAAATTTGTAAGATTATAATGAAATTGTTTAAAAAATATGTTATGAACATATCAACATTTAAGGATTTCTATATTTTAAGAATAGGTTTAACGAAAATAATCATGATTATGGTATGCTCAAATTACAATTATCTTGATATCGTTGTAAAACTTCCTTTCTTTTATTATTCAATATCATAATTCTAATACTCTGAAAGAAAATCAAAGTTGAAAATTTAAAAAAAAAAGAAGTCAAAATATCAATCGTGTGACAGAGGTATTGTATTTTGAAACAATTTCCACAGTTTTTCTTTAGATTTTTACATTAATGTGTGCAATTTTTTCTAATATATTTCTGTATAATTTAACATATATTTAATTTAACATAATAATTTAACTTTTTAATATTTTATAAGTAATATTTAATACATTTTTTCTTTCGATGTACATTAGTCTATTAAAACAATCAAATCTGATATCAAAGAGACTTAGCTTAAACAGTGCCAATTCTAATAACATATCGTTAAAGTTTATTCTCCTCTTAAGTTTTGTAGTAAATGCGACGATTTCACGCCACAAAGAAATATCACGTTCTTACAATTTTTACTATCTAATTTCCGCGAGTTTAGCGTACAATAAATTTAATTTTAATTTAATTCGTCATGAATTTGAATACAAAGTATTGCGAATTGATAATAATTTATATTGCTTATTCATAATAAATAAATGAATCTTGCACGCAGACAACATTTTGTTGATTCAACCAAAATTGTGTTAAGTTTACAAAATATTTGGTACATTCAACCAAATATTGATTAAATGAACAAAATTTTGGTTGAATCAACAAAACGACTCTCTGCGTGTAGATGAAAAGAAATGTACCAAAAGTGAACTCGTATACACAAACAAATGGATGAAACAAAATGATAAGATTATTTAAGTGTGGTAAATTGTTTTGTACAACAGACACAGTCATTCAGTGATGCAAAGCAGACTTACCGAGGATACAAGTGGCTATCGTAAATTGGCGCAGCGTCTGGTGCATGACTGCAGATCTTCGGTAATGTTTAATCCAAGAATCACAATTTCTGTCTGATACGATTTTGTTTTACAATCGCACTTCACTTCACCGCATTACATACGCGTTCGCGGAATAAAACGAATCAAAACAAGAATGCCAGTAAATTTATTTGCTGAACTCTTCAACTGTGCAATTAAAGACGAATGAAAGATTGGGATCGGAAAAAACAGAGTCCTGAACAAAATTTCGAACCGCATAGTGAGATTTGATAACCGATGTTTGAAACTAAAGGTGTTCTTCGGACGAGTACACGTAGGAGAATCGTAACGCGAACTAGCTATGTGTGTATTTACTCTCACTCTTCTCTATTTCCACGACATTCGAGTGATGATATTTTTGAACCCATACGAGATTCTCGTATTAAGTCCCAGGCATTTAAGCAATGAATTAGATGACGAATAATATACTACCCAATCAAAATTGTAAATGCCATTAACAGGTATATGGTGTGTAAAGTGATAATGGGATTAAATTGTAATATAATTTTGAACAAGATCGTTGAATATATATCAAAAGTGTAAAAATGAAATGCAAATAGTAATTTGTAGTGGCTGAATTAAAAATGCATAGTGTATTTTTATCTATTAAATTGTAACAGGTATAATATAAACATTCAGTATTTATAGTTGTAATAGATGTAATGTCATTATGCATTTTAAATTGTGTTCATTATAAAAGATAATTTGATTATTTTCATGAACGGAAAAAACTTTGTATAATATATAATTAATAATAATATAATATGATATTAGAAGTCAAGGATTTAAAGCTATAAACCAATCTTTTAAAAAGATTGACATATAAACTATACTAATTATTGACTAAACTGTTTACAAAACAGCTAAAAAAACTTAACTGCATAATAAAAACAGGCAAAGATAAAACAACTAAAATCAAATAGAATAATTTAGTATATTATATTATATTTAAAATTTTGCGATATAACGTACATAGGGCAAACTAAACGACGTTTGAAACCAAAATTAAAACTATATTAAATGTTAAAAATATAAAAATATATATACCCTGATAAACAAATGTCATTTCTAATTACATAACCAATAATAACCATGAATTTGGTTGTATGTATTTATATTAAAATATGTATCAAGTAAAATAATTATTACATACGTCTTATACT
Source organism: Psilanteris sp. ZL-2020 (assembly GCA_022817085.1). NCBI lineage: Eukaryota > Metazoa > Arthropoda > Insecta > Hymenoptera > Scelionidae > Psilanteris > Psilanteris sp. ZL-2020. The sequence goes on along the minus strand of JABFQC010001116.1, from coordinate 4,520 downwards.
TCAGAAATGATATTCTGACACTGTATTATGCCATTTAATCAGTGTTACTATTTTGCATATAAAAACTCGATAGTAGAGAGCAAATAACATCATATATCTATCGGCAACAAAAGTTGAATAATTTGTATCATATCTTTATCCTAAATTAAATTAAACATAACTCTTATAAAAGTAAAAGTCTAAGTATAAGTTATAAGTTCTTATATTCTTATTCTTATAAGTATAAGAAAGTATAAGTCTAAACCATAATAAAGTCCGAAATATTTAATTTAAAAATAAATAATTGATATTTAATATTTTGCATTGAGTAAAATTGAATATATATAACAAATTTAACATTTACAAATTATATATATGTATATATAATTGTCTGTTCAATATTATTTGTAAAGGCCGAAAACAAATCGAATTGTATAAAAAATATTTTAAAACTTAAAATTGTAAAAAACACATTTATTATCTGGCAAAGAATTTAATTTTCTAATAAGAACGTTTATTTTTTACGAAACTTATAAGAACGTAATTTTTTTTTCAAAAATTTGTCAACGTTTAAATTCAACGTTTCTGACAGTTCTTGTCGCTTCTTCCTAATATCCTTACGAAAAGGAGATTCCTTATGATTTTTAATTTCGTTAACACGCAGCACAGTTAATGCCAGAATGCGCACGGCGGCTCCATATCCCCCAATATGTTAACAGAATTCTCTATCAATGCTTACAATGGAGCTGCTGTACGCATTCTGGCATCACTGACGCAGCATACATGTGTCACTGTGGTCAAGTGATCCACAACTGCAGCATTACGGTCTACTAATAACGACACTTATATTTCTTATGTAATCCTAGACCGTTTCTAGTATATTAAAGTTGCGATTGTGGTCTAGGAAATTACACCTGTTCGATTTATCAACAGTACATACATCGTAATGGGAATGAACCCATCACCAAAAATTAAAATTTCGGTATCAGAATGATTCTTTCATTTTCATGATGATATAATAATATTACGGGGGTCGTTGCTAATCGCAGTCGAATATGTTTTGTCCTCTTTACCTACGTCATAAGGAACATCTAAATTTAAAATAATAAAATTGCAGAGTTGTATATTCTAAATTAATGAGTATTTTCTTGATTCTATAAAATATAAACAATATTAAAATGAAATACCAAATATGAAAAATATTTATAAATTTCTTTTTATCGAATATAAATTATTACATAATATTAAAATTATTGACTCAATACTATTACTATATCTATATAACATCGGTTCAGAATTCATAGTCGAAATGATAACAAAATTATTTCATATTAATTAATAAGTATATGTATGTACATCTTTCTTATTTATGAATTATATAACATTTTGTATCTTTGAATATATAATTATTATTATATTATAATTATAATTGTTTAATATAATGCATATTATTATTTATTTAAATCATTCATTTAAGCTTCAAGTTGAGTGAATGAGCTCAAAACTCGTATATTTAAATTATGCCTCTCTCCTGAATCCGGGTAAAAATCAAGTACTACTATAATAAAAAATATTTCAAAACAAATTTAGATTTAAATCCTAACTTAAATGTATAACTTCCCAGCATAGATATTCTTAGCATTCCTTGGCTCTCAAATATATAGAAGTATGCCAATTATAAAGATAAAGGAAACTTTTAAGCTACTACGTTATTCTCTGGTCATAAAAAGAATACCCTAAAATAAATATGTGTTATTGTATATTGAAAAACATGCTGTAAATTAAAATTTTACATAAATATTATTTTATAATATAAACAGTGCGATAAAATGTCAGATCAACCTGTTTATTGCAATCTAAAGACTGCGACATGGCAAGCGGCGAAATTAATACTGCAAATTAATTTTGATCATACTGATTAATAGGCTTTTAAGAAATAAACATCCTCTTTATACCCTAATACCAATAGCTGTTTCAAAACATGGAATGGTAGCTTAGATCTTGTTTTCATTCTTAATCTCCTTTTTTTAAATCATTCATAAAAACAAAAAAAATTAGGTCAAAACCCATTAATTAAATTTATTTTCATCATAGAAAATGTCTTATTAGATATATATAGAATAAGGTAGATGAACAATCATTAATACTGGAAAATATTTAGATTTTAATGACATTGCTTTATAATCGTGTAATAAAGGGTCTACGTCTTAGATTTACATAAATAATTGCATACAGTATTTTGTGAATCCAAAACAAACAATATATAATGTTATATTTAATATGATAAAAAAATTTTGAAAAGTGAATAAACCAGTCACTTTGAGATTATTAGTATAATTTATACGAACGTACAATGTTATACGAGTTTTACGTTTTTTACTGCTATTAAGTTAAAACGATTAAGAGGGCCAAGGTCTTTTTAGTTTCACGAAGGATAATTTCGCAGAGCCGCTTCGTTTTAATGTTATTATAAAACAACTACTTATCCTGCAAGTTTTCCATTGATATATTTGATGAACAATTATTACACATTACGTTATTTACAATTTAATAAGGATGTAATGTAAATTCGATGTTTATTATTACTTCTTTTTATTTGTAGTATTTTAAAGACAAACAGTATAACATACATTCTATATATAATTTTATTATCATGATTCATGAAACAAAAATATGCTCTTTGGAGGATTGTTTTGTATTTTTTTATCATTAAATTTAAATTATAGCTTATTTATAAATTGTTTTGAATAAAACAAAATCAATTTGTTAAATAATTCTTTATTAAAGTAATTAATTATTATTATTAGCATAAATTGTTATAATATATGGAACTGAATTAAATAAGAAAACGATTAAAATTATTTTTGAAATATATTTTATTTGAGTGTATGTATATTCAAATAATTATATAAAATGTAATATTTTTTAATATTTCGAAATCTTCATGGAGAAAAAAAACTTAAAAAATTACTCCTGAAAATAGCAAATATATGACAGTGATGTTCAATATTGAAATAATACATAAAATATCAGAAATTTTAACAAAAATACACGTAATTTTTACTAATTTTATATGTATTATTTCAAAATAGAACACTACTGTCACACATTTGATATTTTATGAGTAATTTTTAATAATTTTTTTTCTCCGTGTTGTATTCTCAATACCACCACTTAATACTTATATCTATTCGCTCGTGGCCATTACAGCAGACGAATTTTTCACACAATTGAAATATGTTTTTAAACACTATAAAAACAATATAATCTGATTGTAATGTTACATTATTAAGTAAATAAATTACGTTATTTTATTCAGCATATAAGCATTTTCATTGAAGCAGATGAACACTTTGATACAAAACATTTAATTAATCTTTTTTATAACTTAATAAATAAAGTTATATTAAAGTCACGCATAAAATATTGTACTAATTGTGTACTGACCATTTTTTCTCAAACAAATAATTATTATTTATTTCTCAATAAATTAATACGTAATTTTTATACTTTTTTGACATTTGGATATAATTTGATCTACACTTTGTTAAAATAAAATATGTTATTGCAAATAATTTTGCTATAATATATAAGTTTGTTTATAAAAATATTACTCTAATCTTTCTGTGAAGCTACAAAAAATATATTTTTAATTAAAATTTAAACAATATGATCTTACTATCAAAATTTATGTATATATAAAATAAGTAAATATTACAAATCTCATTGATAGCGCTTTTTCTATTATTATGGAAATTATGTACATTGAAGATCACTTGATTATTAATAAGTACGTTGTTTAAAAAATACATTCCTTTTTCTCTTTACAATTTTAACAAAGTTAAGGTAGAAAATTTTTTTTTTATTTATCTATACAATCAAATAAATATGTACATTAATAGATATCTAGTAAAACCTATAAAATTAATCACTTAAATTTGTTTATTGATTGTTATAAATTTTATAATTATACATTGAATTGCGATCAACACTTGTCAATAGATAAAAAATTATAATATTTGTACAGTTATGTTTAGCAATTTCTTTATATAAGTATATTGTTAAACATATTTAGCAGTAGCTTTAATTATGAAATTAATATAATACTTAAAATATAATATAATATTATATGAATTTTATATATATTATAATAACATAAAATTTAAAGTATGAAATTAAAATTTTACATGTTGTTGACTTAAAAAAAAACATATACATGTTTTGTTTAATGTTATCAAGGTAATGGAATTAAATTAATCAACTTTGATATGTTTTACTAGGAAATCGAAATTTGAATAAATTTAGTAAAAATGTCGCAGTTTATATATAGCATTTGTCTATTTTCTTACATTATATATTGGTCATTCAAATTACTGTTAAATATAAAAATACGTTTTATGTTAACTTAAAAATATATTAATTTTTAAAAATTAACAAAAAAATTACGTAAAAAATAAAATCATTAAAAATGTTTAAACATTTTTGCTTTTCTAATATTTGAGAATTAAAACAGTGAAATTAATATATAGCTAATCCTTGTC
>JABFQC010001115.1:0-20985 GCA_022817085.1 Psilanteris sp. ZL-2020 | reverse complement strand
CTGTAGATTAGTATTGACTACACTGATTTTTATCTTTAACCATTGACCATGCCTACTATTTTATTGATAAGTATATCGAATGCACCGGTTATTTTTCGGTACACGCGATGCCGATTTTTGAGCAGAAGGGGGAACGGACGCAGTGGTCCGAGCATCATCCAGGCGCCGTGTCTGTTTTGACGCGTTGCTGAAAGTGTACGATCACAAATACCGATCCCTGGAGCCCTCTACTACCAATTTTTTTGCGACTACGCCGCTGAAGTGATCTTTTTCTGATTGATTAGCCATTAAGGTATTGCTTAGTAAGACCTGAATTTATTTGTTTTATTTACTGCGAGCTTTGGTTTACCGATAATAATGTACGTTTAGGAACTCCTCTTTCCACGATTGTGGGTAACTTTATTTGTTGCCGAGTCGTCGTGCTATTATTGTAATTTTGATGTCCGTTTTATCGTATCGTCGATTTCAAATTCAAACCAAATCGGTGAGTTGAATTTTTGTTGTTTATATGAAGGTAACTGGCGAGTTTTTAGTTAGACCGATTTATTAACATACCGATATCGTGCAACATTATTATTAACTATAAAGTGGCAGGGGTCTTCGTAAAATGTGGGGATGCTGAACACCATACTACTGAAGTTACCTTTACACTTGTCTATGTATTTCTCGGCTAATCTGAAAACCCTATAATAGATCCTCAGATTCCTGAAAACTCAGATCAGAGTTAGTTAAGTTAAACCTAGACGATTTATTTGCCACTTTGGAACTAGCATTTTATCCTAAAAGAAATTCGGTATAACCGGTGGTACTAACAACAATAGAAATTATCTTGCGCTAACGACGAATAAACTACGTGTTGCTTTATCGATATGAGTTGGCTGGTCTCATTTATGGATTCCCATTATGCAGTGTTTAATCTCTTATATATTATCTTTCTGTCCATAAGATGTTGGTCACGAAGACATCGGTTTTGGCTTTATCATTACCATCCATGTCGTCCATCACTCCAACCTCTTTCATTGCATTAACAGTGTGTTATGCATTCGGCCAATGGAGAATTGGTATTTTGTGTACATGAGAATGAGAGTTTTTACACCAACCTAAAGAACATTTTTATCCTACTAATTTTCACAACTACCATTCAAGTATTTTTTGTAAGTAAATAGCATGGCAAGCATAATAAAATTCAGCCGTCATAATCCTTATATTTTTGTCATATCCGTCTATTGAATTAAGTGATTTTCTGAACGATCTACTCATTTATCTACTCGTTTAGACATTTTCTCATTTTTTACATCATCAAAGTCTCAGTTATGTAAATAAATACTACATTATTCCTAATATTTATGTTATACAAAAAATAAATCCAGGATAATAGTAGAAAACTTTATACCCACAGTAATGACACAAGTTTTTGAAGGATGATGGTAAGATCCAATCCTTTAATTAACCAATAATTATACTACAACAACAATTTTTTAAATAAATTCGGGTTATCATAAACTCATGAATAAAAACATTAATTTTTTTGATTCTACGATTGACACATTTTATCTTTTCCTTTTTACTGTTGAATGATTGAAACAATTTCAATTGTCTACTAATACACAGTTTTCTTTCCTATTTATTAATATCAGTGAGAAGTACATTTTTGTTATTTGATTTTAATTTTTTTATAGAAATACTTTTTTTTCTCTTGTGTTTAATTTTGATGTAAGTTTTAAAATGACATTTTGTTTTCAAATATGAACGAATATACAAATAGTTAATTTAGTGATTACAGTTTAATTAATAATACATCAATAAATATTTGTTTTACTATTTTTACAATCCTATTCGTTCATCTAACACCTCATTGCATCTTTAACCTGTAACTAATAATTGAAATTATCATAAAGATTATTTATCTTTATCCCCCCCCATAGATATACAAAAATTCATCAACATTCTTGTTTATTTGTTTATTGTTATTATTCGTTATTAATTTTCTTTGGCATTTAGGAATCTTTAATATTGAAAGGGTTATTAAGAGGAGTTCCTGACAATGATACGGTATTATAACACTTTTTTTGTTAGTATCCGTCTGGATGGTCGTTAAGTTTACAAAACCATCAACGTTTGCATTGTTCCCAATGGAATACTCCAAGGAAAAGTAATCAGTAAATAAATGCTACAGGAACGTACGAGCGTGCAAAATAACTGAAAATGACGCAATACGTTTCTGGTTGCTGCGCCAATATGAGCCACATCGGATCACGCGTGTGACAAATGTTGCGAAATCACCAAACTGAATTTCCTGTTGTCAGTATTCAGGGTACGGATTGCGTTGACGAGAAAATCAAAGGACAAAACGAAAAGCCGAAATCTTAGTCGTGGGTTTATTTGCTTTTTTACCCGCAGACATGATGAAAGCGACACGATACTGGTTTTCGTTTTTGCGAACGAAGTTTGTTTTGGTAAGGAGTAAGCGGTACGACCGCGAATTACGTTCGTTCCAGTCATTCGTTTTTCTTTGTTTTTATTTTTTTTAATACAATCTGACGTAATTATTACTCAATCATCATAATAGCAATAGTTATATTGTGACAGAAAATTTATAGTAATAATAAACATAACGAGTCAAATCTAAAGCGACGATTGTTATTTATTTTCATTCCACCGCGTAACCCGTTTGGATTTCAGACGAATGAAAAACCGATTCAGGTAAGTTGAAACTAGTTTCATTTTTACAAGAAATTTGCAAGTTTATCAATGGCAAGTTTTTCCAGGAATTAGTCTTTTTTTTGTTTATTTTAATATGCCGATGAATAAATGGAGTAAACATTGTTTGACCTTGTGAAAATAATGATAGTTTGTTTTATTTACTACGACGCCGAAATTTAATAAATTATTAAATAAATACGGTTTATTCCATTCTTTAACTCCACGTCACGTAATCGGTTCCGCGAGCGAGATTTTAGAACAGCAGTATAAATCTGTCTACAATACTATTATTATTACCAACTTAGCTACATCTTTCGTTCGCAACGCAATTAATAGGATAATTTACTTCAGGATATTACTTAATCCTTTTCAGCGTTATAATTTGAGATTATCGAATGACGGATGCTGTTCATTAGTTTGATGCTGTGGAAAAGGTCGAAAGATGTTTATTTTGCTGTCATAAGTACAGTGAGCAAAAATAAATAAATCACCAGCGAAAAGAATAATACTAATAGTTTGTTATTCGTAGATTAAAAAAAATGTAATATGTGTTTATTGCTTAATTTCGAATAATAATTTAAATAATTGATTTGTTTGCCTTTATTTCTAATAAGTAAATAATATAATCAGTCTTCTGGCTTGGTGAATTCTATTTATTATTTATTAGTTGATTTATTATTTAGAATAATATTTATGTAGATAAATAACTACTATTAAAGGAACGCAAAATTAGTTCGTATTCCAAATCAAATTAGTTCGAAGGTATTCGTCGTTGCATGAAAGAAAAAGTATATTACCAGTTATTCATTACTATAAAAATGTGAAACAATTAAATAAGTATAAAAGATACTTTTCAAAAAAAAAAAAAAAAAAAAAAAATTATAACGAATGAGACTTTTAAGTCAGACAAAAATTACATTGTTTGTTTCTTTTAAGACGACGGAAAGACGAAAGTGTAGAATTTTTCAAATATAAAACAAACCCCATCGGTGCGCGCGAAATTGACAAATGAGCCATCGCTAACGGCGCTTCATCCGTCAAAGAATCGCTCGCTTAAAAGTCACGATTTATGACGATTTTAACGCGGGAAAAACGGTCCTCGGGCGAAGTGATTGATTTCGGGTCTCGTGTTTTCTAAAATTGTATTAAATGACGAAAATAATATCAGCGAGCGCAGGGACGGAGCTTAGAAGCAGCGAAGGAAAGAGATAAAAGGATAAGAAAACGGAAGAAGACGAAGAAAGAAAAGTCGCGTCGCAATTATATTATTTTTACATTCGCGTCCACTTGAGCGAAATAAAAGTCGATCGATTTCATTGGAAGGCGTGTTAGTTACGGGTTATTTACGGCCAATCTTACGCCTTGACTAATAACGAGGCTTGGTCGCGGGAGAGGGGGCAGCGGGGAGAGAACGAGAGAACAAAAAAATAACAGTCCGTGCTTTTGTGCCCATCGACCCTGGAGCCGGGATCCCGTGACATAGGTGGCGGACCGGCGCGCACTTATGACACCGTTGAAATGCAAGCCCATAAAAAAAGGTCCACAAGTGTTTCCATGTATACACTTAATTGCTTTATGCGTGTAAATATTTTCGAAATCGCGCCACTCGACCGATTTACGCGTGCTTCTACCCAGGTTTACTCGACAAAGAATTCGAGCATTTCGCCAAATTTGTCATGAGCTTGTTGGGCGGGTTTGCGCTAATGTTTGCGAATGTTTCTTCACAGTTTCTGCGGCTGAGATCCGTTTCGAAAGAGGGAGAGAGAGAGAGAAAAAAAGAGTAGCCCTATTCGAGAAATAATGAATAATTGTTTGCTTTAATTCAAACGAAGCAACTGCAACTCAATCAAAATCGATATAGAACAAATGCCCATTTTTGTTGTGTTTAATTTAATTATTCAATTTTGTACGTTAATTAATTATGAAATAGTATAATTTAATAAATTTTATTTATGCCTCGGTTTCAAATATTTTTATCAAACTTGATTGTTTCATTGTTATTGCTTCTAGAAAATAAACATATTCAAATTGTAAACAACGAATCAATGTCACGTTTGTTGATAATATATGCGTTTATTTTTGTTTCGCTATTATTACAAAACAGTTTTTGGTAAAATAATTGAATGGTGATTTTTAAATCATTTGCAAATATCATCGAGTTAAATGAACAACTTTGTCGGGCACAAAAATTACACTGCGGTGGAAATAAAGTAACCGATTTTAATTATTCCGGTCAGCACTTGATTAAGTAAAGAAACGAAAAGATGTCCCCCGGTCGAATAAAAAGCCGAATGAACAGTCGTCGCTCGTTGCGCATCAAAGCGCGCGGCTAAATAATTAGCGACATATATTTATATCAAAAAAGACATTAACAAATCGCTTAAAAGCGTGTCGCGCGCTCATTCGAATTATGTAAAGCGCTCGGCGCTTAAGACAACGTCCGCCCTGCTAATAATCGTCGCGCGTGTTATTTCTTTCTTGTCTCGCTCGCGTACCGAGCGAGACCGCAACGTGCTTGGCAATGACGCGGACAATTTGTAGTCAAGTGTCAACTCCCTAGGCGTTTCTATTTTTGAGCTCAATATATACCGCTCGTTTTCTCTTCTCCAGCGACGAGAATCCCGCGCCCCTCATCTCGTTTCCTTTTTTTGCTCGTTGTTTTTTATTCATTTCATCGCTTTTACACGCGAATGAACTTGACACTTAGCGACTCTTTAAAAGACTTCTGTTTCCCGCGAATCATCACTTTTACATATTTATTATACTTTCCATTATAGTTCTATCGGATAATTAGAAAAAACTCTGCAAACATTCGGTAATCGGAATGGATTTAATATTGTTCATAGAAATGCATATGGAAAAATACGTGTTTATAATTGTTTATTCAAAATGTCACACAAGTTGCAATTTTTAATTTACAAAATGGAATATTTGGGAAAAATAAAAATAATTTATGACGCAATTTTATTAGAAAAGATTCTATATATCCAAATTATAGATATCACATTTTGTTTTTATAAGCTTGTAATGATGAAAATAATATAAATTATACCACAAATGATTTAATATTCTGTGAATATTCGTATACAATATAAATTTTAATTAGTTCCATTGATAACATAGCTTATAAATATCAAAGTGATATAACGTTATATTGATTCTGTATTTTCTTATATTTACTATCGAATTGTATAGTTATATATATAATAATAATAATATAATATTTATATACAAAAATTAATTTATTTATTAAAAGTTAACATAAATGTTTAATGTTGGTTATTTAATATTGTAAACACAATGAAGTTGACATTGAAATGTAAAAAGTTTATATTTGAATGTTAGATTGCAAGTGGTATATTATATACAGCAATGTTTACATTCCAATGTCAACTATTATAATGGCATAACGGTCATCGTGCAAGTCTAATGTTGGTAAACAACTTTGTTTGAATGTAAATGAATCATATTTGTATCTAAGTACCCAATTGCATCATAATATTAATAATCATTTAAACTTAAACATGATATTTTATTTATTAACATTCGTGTACATTTTACACGAATGTTAAAGTTGGATTTTCTTTTAAAAAAATCAAGTTGATTTTGTCCTTCTACAAATGAATACTTCAGTTTTTTTGGTTTCGCAATTTCGATTATAATAAATACGCGACTTTGCATAGCAACCGAAAATACATTTGATTCCATTTGAAGCAATAAAGTCCGATTGAAGAATCAATTTAAATTGCGTTATTGACCAAATAACGATTTAAGTTATCCTTATTGAATGATGTTTAATCGTTTCGTATCGTTTACTCGGAAGTAAAGAATTTAATCAAATTGATTCTAATCGTAAATGAACGATTTCTTATTGTAATTGTGGCAAATTGAATCGAATAAATTATTGTATAACTATATTTGTTATAATTAATATACTTATTTCATTACATTAAAGCTAATATTTGCATTTATTTGCTGGGTTTGTTATAGTTACAAACAAAAAATATAACACAATTTGATTAACTTTTTAAATCGTAAATGAACCGTATCCGTGCAACAATAACGCCAGTTAAAACTATTTATTACTTTAATCGTTTTTCGTATAGATTTTGGGTCGCTGGGTGGAGCTTTCATTCTGAAAAAGGTCGCCTCGAAATCCGAATATTACCAAATTCAAGAAATATTTCGCAGTGCATAGTTAATATTATATTTGAATATTCGAAAATGTAAAATTTTGCAAACGTGTTGGCGAAACGGTGCGTTATTATTTATTTATACTCGAATGTTGGAGAAGTCAAGTCGCGAGCATTTAGCACGAGCTGAATACGTGCTCGGCACGTCGCGCGTGTACTTCGACAAAATAAATTCGTCGTTGCAGCCGTTGAAACCGGGAACAAGAAAAACCGAACGTAAAAACATCGCGACCATTGTTTAAACAAGTCAAATCGCTTACGATCGTTCGCATTTCGATTTTTTCTTTATTTTCCGAATTCCGACGGATAAATTATTCCATATGTAGATTGATTTGTTATTCAATTTCTAATATCTATGTAAGTATTCGGTCGAAGTGAATTATATGATTTATAATTTTGGTTTTGTTGCAATTATGTGTCAGGGACCTGAATTCAGATTGAATTTAAATACATTAGTCCAAATTTTATGATATTCTGGAATCTATGATTGTATATATTATATTTACTAAGAAATTTTAACATTGATGTTGTAATATTTTTTTAATCAAAATGTTTCAACCAATATAATTTGTAGTTGTGTTACAGAAATAATTTGATTAAAATATTGCTAAAAAATAATTTAAATATATTTTTGTGAAGGGTTATATTACGTTTTAAAGACGTATTCAATTAACTAGCCATTGTTTTTTATGATGCTCAATCTACAATGAATAAAAACTAAAACATTGATGGTTGCAAATTTAGATGTGTATAATATAGATATATTTTAATTTAATAAAATTATATAAAATAACGCATATATCTTATTTTAAATAGATAATGCATAAATGTACATTTTTATAAAATAAAATTGAGTATCATAGTTTGTAACAAGATTATCATAAGCAAGAAAAGTAAACCACTTGGAAAAGCACTAATGTTGAAAGACTAAAAATGATTAAGATTATACTGAAACTGAATACTCAACACTTACCTATTCCAACATAACATACGTATTTATATAGCTCTGTATAATAATGCGAGGACAATAAATTGCAGTAAAGAAACTTTTTAATTGCTGAAAGCAGCTGTTGGTTTAAAGTATAGATTGAAAGATATAACTACGTGATTTAAAATAGATTATTTGTTAATTACAATGAAAAGCTCTTCATTGATTAGTATAATGACGAAAATTATATTAAACATTTTTTATAAAACTTTTAGAATAGAATAACCATTTTATTAAAATAATGTAATATGTATATATACATATATTATTGTGAATTAATAATATAAATTTGATTAAATAAACGACATATAAAATATAAATATAAAATATAAAAATATAAAAGTTTCAGATTCGACTGCAACCTACAGTTACATTAATTATAATTATATTAATTATATTCATAATAAAAATAATACAAATCAATAATGTTACATTGTAATAAATAAATTGAACTACAAGTATTTCTGTAAATGTTGTTTATTATAGCTTACTATACATATCCATAATATAATGGTAATAAAATTTTTTATTACAGTAATCGGATGTTTTCTATTTCGCTTTTTTCATACTTCTTCAAAACGCTTCAGACCCATTTTCATTCTTTCTTCACATCACACACAAATGCAACAGGAAATAAAGTTAATACGAAAATGTGTGTACTGTAGTGCGCTTTCCTTTCGTTTTCTTATTTATTTTTTTTTTCGCATTTTAGTCACAGTATGACGGAATGATGACTTTCAATGGAACAATACCGGATTTACAACATCGCTCGATCGTTCATTATTCCACTTCAACATCTGAAAAATCTTCATCCATATTATCGTCCTGTAACGAAAGAAAATAAAACCATCGTTAATATATCATGAGTCGTGTTTAAAATCAGCATTTCTATACTTGGGTTGAGTGTTACGTTTGAATTAATTATGCTTTAAATGTTATATTCTTATTACAAGTAGTTTAAACATTAATTTTACAATAAAAACAACATTAAACGAAGTAAATATATTTATTACGAGTAGCACATTGTTTAATATTGGTGAAACATGTGCATTTAAACAAATAAAAAAATTTAATTAAAAATAGACACAAGCGTGTATTTGTAAATGTATTTATGTAAAATATACATTAAATATTAGTGTAATTAAATTAGTTTCTTATAGACACTTTAAAATAGGTTTTGTTACATATATATATATATAAGTTATAAGTTATTATACTTTTATTACATAAACCTAACAGTACGTTTATATATTGTCATATATCGATTTGTCTAAATAATAACTTATTTTGAGTGTTATTTATCTAGATCAATAAATAGAATTTTCTTTTTATCTTTAATTGCCATAACTAATTTCATAAATGATACTAATTGTAATAAATGCAGGCATACATGTCAACTTTGATTTCCATTGGGTTACATAATTTAATGTTATTCATAATCCATATATTCATATATGATAAAGGCTAATATATATAACTGTTAAATGTATAACAGCTACAGTGCTTACGATATCTATAGGCATATTACAAAACAATTGTACATCTATACGTATAATTAGAAATAATATTTTTAACTACAAATACTGTATCCATAATTTATACACTGACGCATGCAAATGCACATTTATATACTATTTAGAATTTCATAAACATCCTAAACTCCAATATTTTTATTTCCTTTTTCTTTTACCAACGAACTCCTCTCAGTGTCCATGCATTATGCTGTCTGGATTCCATATCCCGGTGCCAAAAAAATTCCTTCAAAAATCATGTTGAAAAGGCGCTGCGACTCTTTTTTTGCTCCAACAGTGTTTACAATCGCTCGCATCTCGCTCCTTTTCCTCTGTATTTTTGTTCGCTTTTTTTTTATTTTTATTATTTTTTTTTCATTCTGCTTCTCCTGGCTATACTTCATGTTTTGGAAATGCTATACCCTTCTCGTGTTTCCATATACGAAGCCATCGACTAATTGCAAACCCGGGCACGGATCGGCGCTCTCCGTTACTCTCGTATCTTCCTCGTCAGTCCCCCACCAATGTCGCCCTTTGTTCCAACCCACTTGCCCTTTTCTCCGCCCCTGCACGCTCGTACCGTTAACAAGCAGTTCGCCAATCGCGACATTGCCATTTTCTTTTTCCACAGGAAAATTCAATTACAAAGGATGCTCGGTTTTCCTCCCTTTTATCATAATTCCCAAGTTGGCAAGTCGTATTCTTCCATACGAGCAAATAATATCAAACAAATGTTTCAAATTCTGCTATATTCTGGTTTATTTTGTTGCCTTGTTAAATTATTTAGAGTGTAATATTTTTGAGTTAATTTCTATAATTTTTTATATTATTTTACGCTTGAATCAATTTGCAAAATGTGATAATTTTGTTTCGTTGACATTTTATTGTATTTATAATATATTTAATTAAGTTAATTAGTTTCTGACATGCTATTTTGTATATTGTGTTAATGCTTTTATTATATTATTTGTACTGTTTTTTTATGCAGATTATGAAATTTATACGTGTTATGTTTATTGCAACCATTTCATTTTACATTCTACACTTTTAATTAAAATAATACATTATGTTAATACAGAATTATTACAGGTAAAAGTAAACATGACATTTTGTAATGTAGTATATTAATATCAATCAACTCACATTGAATGAATTAAATATTTTGTTCGTTTAATATCACTAACATAATTAGTGATGTATGCAGACATTAAATTAATGATTCAACCAAATGAAATTCATTATTATTATGAATATTAACTAACTATATATATATATATATTATTTAACGCCAGGTTTGGAGATAGACGGCCATTTTGTTTACCATTTAAACCAATGTTATTGTTTACATATATGCATCGTTTGAGGACAATTCCCAAACGAATGTATATGTTGAACTCTAGTTTTGGAGACAGACCAGGAAAATACGGTGCTGGGGTCCCCTAGGACCTCGTCCCTGTGGTTTGGCTAGATTTTTAAATGGAGAGAGGGAGGGCAGAGCCCCTCCCCCTCTTCGCATTTTGCGAGGGTGGCCAAAGGCCGCCCGATGTGCTCCACCATATTTTCGTATAAAAAAATCTCTTTAGCCCCGTAACTAAGTGCCCAAAAAAGGCACCTGACACCATATAAATAAATATATATAGTTATATATTATATAATCGAATAAATTTTAAATAAAAAAGTTCCTAGAGATTAAGCTAAAATGGACAAACAATTAATGCAATCATTATCACTTAGAATGTTGTAAATTAAAACTATAATATTGTCATATATATATCTAATATAACTATACCATTTTATAATTGCGTGAGAAACTATTAACAAAAGATTTATAATATATACTAACGAAGGTGGTTACAGAATTATGTAGATAAATCATCAGTAATTAGTATAGTAAAAATTGAAAAATGTGACTCGTTTGGTAGAAGATGTATACATTTAAATAATGCAAGTTATAGGGTCACATAAAAAGGGGTGTTGTTAGAGCATTCCCTACAAAGAAGAATTTCTTGCTAGACATGCATTTTAGGGTTCAATAGTGACGAGACCCCATAACATAAGACTTCAAATTACTTTTAGTACATTTTTTTTACTAAAAATAAGTACTAATTCGTACAGGTTGTTTTCTTTTATTTATATTTTGACAATGATTTGATTAATTGAAGTTACTTCGTTATATTTGTTAGTGTTTTAAATATAAATAAAATTTGCACAAAAATATATATTCAATTTTATATTTGTATACATAGATTAATGTCAGAGAAAATATAGTTCAATATTGTAATCATTAAAATAATAAATTATTTGATTCAAGCAAAACAAATTCATTCTTAAAAATTGTACTTTCTATATAAAAAAAATTCTTGTAAATATATATATATATATTGTATAATTAATTTAGTTGGTGTAATTAATATTATGTGTAATAATATTACGATAGTTAATATTATCGTGCAGATGCATGCATTTAAAAAATTAACATACAATGAAATTCACTATGTACAAATAACAAATATTTTGTTTCTTTTTAAATGAACTTACTTTTAAGATGTCTGTTCAGCCAGCATGCAAAATTTGACAATTAATCAATAAATCCATTAAAACTAGGATAAAAGCAATACTTTTTACCAAATAATAAATTTAAAATTGATATATAAACATAAAACATAAAATATTTATATAATATATACCAAATTTAAATATTAATTTGGTATTATTATATTAACATACAAAAAACTAAGATACCTATCTTAGATTAGAAAAAATCTAATCTTAAAACCATTTTGTAACTTTTGAACTTAAAATAAGTGTAATGAACACAGGCTTAAAATAAATTGCAAAATTATTGTACATAACTGTACTATTAATGCGAAAACTACTTGTTTTAATGTAATTATAAAACTACTTTAATTTATATATATCATATTTAAATGTAAAGTTAATTAATCAAAAATTATACATAGAAATTAATCCAACAGTAAACGTTAGATTAAATTTTAGAATTCAATTAGTACCGATAATATATGATTTTTCTTCTACATTAAAGTCAATTAGATTTAATCTATTATATTATTTCTGACTATTTATATATATTCATATTTTTCAAATATTTTATTTACATAGTCATATACTTTATCTAATCAATGAATATTGTAACATCTTTTAATGCCCAGATTGTATGGCCAATGTTCATTAAGGATCTAAGAAACGATCTCTTGTGAAATAAAAATTATTATCTTAGATAAATTGTTCTGACTCAGAAAAACTTTGCAAGAATATAGATTAACCAAATTTAGAAAATAAATTATGAACGAACACTCTCACTGGAGATGGTATTTCCATCTAAGTCGAGATCTAATTCAATGTCTTCCTCATCAACAGCTAGCGGTCTTGTGTCGCTGGATAACTTTGTAGATTTTTCTAACATCTTGCTTAAAACGTTATCGATATTTTTTTCTTCTGCAGTATGGTTCATAGACATTGTTAAATTTGATGAGTTTGATGCCATCATTTCTTCTACTGCATTTCTTTCTATGTTTAACTGCAAATTTTAAATTAAATGTTTTATTTATTAATCTGAATATATTGCAAGAATAAAATTTAATAATTAAATTTTATAGTAAACATACTAATTTCAAAAATTTATAAAATATTAAATAATTACTTATAATTTAGAATCTTATCTGTTAAATAATGATAAATAAATAAATAAATATTAATGTTAATCAATTTCAATTTGCATTTTTATTCATGTTAAAAACAATATATAGTGCTATATATACATATTAAAAAATGTTAATATATACATTTTTTAAAAACGTAACCTTTTCTTATAATAACTAATAAAAGATTAAAAGATCTGGAATATATTACCTTAACTTTAGAGTACTGTGATGCTGGAATTGGTTTCTTTGACTGTTCTTTCAAAAAAGCTTCTATTTTTATACTTTCTCTATATCCAGGGAACAAATTTTCATACTGCTCCGGATCCGCCAGACTCTGTCCAGCTTTTTCGCTGACTTCAGATAGTTTTTCTTTCCACAGTTTCACAATACTAGAAATTTTACTGGGCGCGTATGCTCGTGCGAAAAACGCAGCTTCTGGAATTCGGTTCGTCTGTAACAGAATATCGAGACACTTTTCTACGTCGCCTAACAGAAAGTATGATAAAAAGGAGATGTTGTTTTTGCCAGTGCCATCAGCTGCAGTGCCAAGTTTTTCGATCATTTCGTGATTTCCAGTACTCGTAGCCAGAAGCAACAAACCAGCAAAATCTTGCGCATTATGTAAGCATTCTTGTGCAAGTCGTAATTTTCCTTTTTGAGTTGCAAGGGCTGCTAACTGACGCCACTTTTGTTGACTGTTAGCTTCCTTTGCGAGGTCATTGGCGGTCACCAGATCTCCTAACGCAAGAGCCAACTCAAATCGGTGTTCTGGATCGGTAGATACTGCTAAAGCTTGTTCTTTGAAACCCTAAACAAATATTTAAAATAACATTCGTTGAATTAAGAAAATCAAATGGTAACATTGAACTGATATATTCCCGTATATGAATAAACATTTTGTAAAGAATGCTTGTATATTTCATATTTTACGACTTATCCTATTTTAAATTTAAAAGTTTTTAATATTACCTGTTTTTCTAAGAAGTGTGCCACTCTAGTACGGTGCTCCTTTGGAACTAGTGGTAACACTTTGTCCGCTGTTTCAAAATCTTTCCTCATAACTGCTGTCTGATATTCTAATACAGATAATAACAAGGAATAAGAGACAATAGACAATTCTTTATCGCACAAATATAGTCTGTTATCCTGAGGCACGTATCCAAGCAGGTACATTGATCTGTCGAGATGCGACACAGTAACTACTTCGCCACCAACAAAGTAATTCACACGGTTTACACTGTTTGTATAGATGAAACAATCACCAACCCAAAGACCGGTTTTTACCACTTCATTCATCTCTGCAACCATCTATACATGAAAAATGTAGTAAATGGTATTAAAATATGACGATATTTTTATTGAATATTTATATGCTGTTTTAACTTACATCAAAAGCATTTTCTATATCTTCAGCATCATCTGGTTCATTTGCAACAGCATCTGCATTATATTTAAGAATAAAATACTTATCTGCAGTTGCTATTGCTACTAATGATGCATTTTCGGCCCAATAAACGTGTGTAGGCTGAATATCAATCATTCTTACTAACTTTACAGTATCCCAATCATAGAAACCTAAACCCGATCCTGAAGAAACTCCCAACATAAATCCTCCAAATATCACTGAAAAAATAATTTTCAAATTGATTACTTGAACATAAAAATAAAGGGAATTTTTTTAACCTTTTGATGTATTTAATAATGGTTCATAAATAATATTTTTATATATTTTGTTATATGATTTAACAGTAGATAAGAATATAATATTAATAATTTTCATTTTAATTTTTAAATTTATAATTATACAGTGTAAATAAAGATTTGTAAAATTATGTAAAATTACATATATGTTCATATAATATATATTTATGACATAACTAAAAACTGTATACTTTAAATCGAATTATTTCAAGTTAAGTATGTAATTATTGACTATATATATGGACATATATTTATTTCAGATTTAAAAAATACCATTCTTCAGATACTAACTGTCAGAACAAAAATCAGTTTTAAGAACTCTTTGCTCTTTAAAGTTCTTGAATATTTTAACTATTGTGATATCTTCTCTAATAGCATATTGACTGGAATCAGACGCCCAAACAAATTCTGACGCCAAACCAAAAGCTTTATTACGAAGCGCCATTGATGTATAAATTATGTATTCGCCATCACCACAAACCACAAGAAATCGACCATTGGGATTATGTTGAATGGTTTGTGGATATATTTCACAAGCTCCCATATCTTTAACAGATAAAGGAAGTTGTTCACCATCTTGGAATTTTTCACCTAAACTTTTAAGATTAACTTGCTGAATCTCATTATGCTTAGCCCAAACTATTTTTCCTCCTATGGAATCCATTGAAACTGCTGGTTCTTCACGACCAACTTTTATTATTAGACTTCCTTCATCAAAACCAATAGCAACGTTATTGGAACCTATAGGAATATTTAAAATCAAATCAATTATTCTTTGAATACTGGTATTTAAATAATAATAAAAAAGAGAGCGAAAAGTTAATTAAAACAAAAATAAAAAACAAACACATTAGAATGGTTATTAATTTTGTTATAAGCCAAGTTTTGATAACATAAATTTACTTATTTTATTTATTAAATTATTTTTATTTTATTAATTAAATATATAAAAATTAATGTTGAAAAATATTAAATATAATACATTCCATTACATAATTGATTTTATAGTACTACCTTTTAGACATGCGATTGTCCAAACTCTTTCATAACCATAGTTTAATGAAGACTCAAGTCTGTATGTTCCTGAATGCCAAATTCGAATAGTACCATCTTCAGATCCAGTCAAGACAATAGGTAGTTCCGGATGGAAACAAACAGCAGAGATGTTCTGCTTATGACCTTCTAGAGTCTGAACACATGTTTTATTTTGATAATCCCAAACTTTCACATAACGATCATCAGCTCCAGATATTAGATAAGGCTTATCCCCACCGTGATAATAATCTACGCAATTTACACCTTTCTCGTGACCCTCTAGTGTGAAGTTTGCTGTACTAGAACCTAGTTGCCAAACCTTCACTGTACGATCAAGGGATGCACTGGCAAAAGTATTATTATCCTTTGGATTAAAAACAATTTGCATGACATAATGAGTGTGTCCTTCAAAAACTTGCTGACAAACTAATTTTTCCCAATTCCAGAGCTTGATTAACATGTCATCTAAAAATAAAATATTTTTAATAATTATTTTTAAGAAATAATATATTTCAAAATAATGAAAATAACTATGTTGAAATGAAAGAGAAATTTGTATCATAAATAATACCAGTGTCATGATATTATAAACGTTTCATACTAACCACTGCTAGTAAGTATAAAAGGTTGTGTAGGGTGAACAATGATACAACGAACATAATCACTGTGCGCTTCAAATGTATGCACACGTTCCAATGTGTTATAGTTAAATATTCTAAGCTGCATATCATCAGATCCAGTGACTACCCAGTTTTTTCGTGGAATAAACTTGGCAGCACGAACAGGTAAATCGCAGACCTCAAAGGTCTTCGCTAATGCCTGTGTTTCATGGTTCCATATGTGCACATGACCTTGGTATAGCGAACATAACATCCAAGGTTCGGTTGGATGAAGATCAACACTTTTTACACGATCAGACCTGGCTGTCAGTTTCCGCTTTATATCTAAACGGAGCGGCTGTAAACATTTTTTTATTATATTACATTATGCAAAATAAGTTTTATTATAGTAACAATATAAATTGTAAACAATAAATCATGATATTTAATTCTTTCATTCAAAATTGTCAATTTTTATTCTAAAACACTATAATTTGGTTATGATCAATGAAATATCTCTTAATTGCCTTACTAGTACAAATATCATGAGATATCCACAAAATATCACACAATTATCTATTGTCCAATTTTTTAAAAAAATGGACAATAGATATGACATTGATATATTATGGATATTGTATGATATTTGTGCTAGTAGGGTGTTTAAAATTAAATAGTGTTTAATATATGTATATATATATATATATATGAAATTTTATTACTTTTTACAGTTAAAAATCATTTGTCAACAAAGTAATATATATTGTATTTGATAAAGAATGTTTTAAAATATAATATCTGTATATATATATAAATAAAAATAAATGTACAAATAATAATATTTACAATTATTGTAATATATTTATTATAAAAAAAATTATTATGCCAATTATGGATTCTAAGCAAAAATCCAGAAGGCTTGTATTGATTTATTGCAATATTTGCAACTCAGCTTCTCCGCAACTTATAAACTTTTTAATTCTTGTAATGAAAGTTACTTAATATTTTATATGATGATGAAAACAATTTGAAAGTAATATATACATTTTTAAATAAATAATTGCTGAGGTCATAAAAATATTGTCCTGAAAATTTGTATGAACTAAAACATAAGAATTTAATGGAGATAGTGGTATATTTTGATTTAAAAACAAATATGACAGATTGCATTTCGAAATTCTAAAACACAAAATCATATAAATAGAAAATGTTTATTTATTTACAATAATTCTTAACAAAATTTATATCCTTTAAGAATAATTTATTTATGATTATAGTAAATATGACAATTTTTTGCACACATTTCTCCCGTGTGATGTGTCAACTGAGTATGTTGTTTTTAAGGTTGGAGCGACCGAACACTTGTTTTTAGTTGAACATTCTTGGTCTTTATGTCAGCGACAATTGGGCGATGAGGTTTGATGAATACTTACCATTTTGAGGCTTTATTTTTACAGAATTGGTGATAAATATAATGAACTGTTTATGAAATTGACAGAATATTGTACACGTAGAGAAAACCGCATGAAGCAACTAATGGTACATTGCAAGACGTGGGACGTGGCCACGAATAGCACACAAAACTTGTTGCGACTGCGCATAACTTCAGGACATTAAAGTTACGTTCTCAAGAAAAAATAAATAAAATAAAAAATTTTTAATGGCACATCATGTCAAATATAAAACGTTGACGATTATAAAAAATAGAGATTAAAAGATTATGATGTAGCAACATATCATATATTGTTGATTGTTAAATACATTTTGAATGCTCATATTTATTTATAATATATTTTAGAAAATAAATAATTAATAAGACCGTA
This sequence comes from Psilanteris sp. ZL-2020, assembly GCA_022817085.1. NCBI lineage: Eukaryota > Metazoa > Arthropoda > Insecta > Hymenoptera > Scelionidae > Psilanteris > Psilanteris sp. ZL-2020. The sequence continues at coordinate 2,770 of JABFQC010001115.1, read as the reverse complement.
TTAATTACAATTTTATTATATTATATTAATTAATATTTATAATAAGAAATCTTATAATTTGTATACTGATATAAATTTTTATGTAAAATAAAAATACAAATTATAAATAAATTATTAAAGTAATTAATAAGTAATTCTATAAATAAACAAATTTAATTTATAAATTATGTAAAAATATTGTCATTCTAGATTACCTTAACATTAGTTGGTAACATAACAATTTCTGTATTTAATGTAATATAGCGCGAAAATTTAAATCATTAATTCAAAACTTAAATTTATGTGCGAGTATATATAATGCGAGCATGGATATAAAATAATCTTAGTTTTCTTTCAAATTTAAATTTATTTAGATTATCTACAAAATACTATACAATTTTATGATACAAAATTTAATTATAGTAACATATATTTATTTCTTTCATAATAGACATATTTAATTGCAACTTTTAAAATAATTACTTGTAAAATAAAACAATTGACTTAAGCAGAAAAAAATATATTACAAAGAACATTATTATAATTATTTATCATCAAATATTATTTAAAAAATAAGAAAAATAAGAAATAAATTTGGATCTATATTATATTATTAATAAAAATAATTTTTATCATAATGAAATTTTATTAAGAAATATAAGAATTCATTTAAAATTGTAGAATGTTGTGACTAAAAATATTTTTCATTTATTACATATATGTACAAATTTTCGTCAGAACAATTTCTGTAATATTATCTTAGTAATAATAATTATAATTACAATGCAATTTAAAATATTATTAGATTATTATAAACTCAAATTATGATTAAATAAGGACATTCACTTATATTTCACCATAACTACTGTATAATCAGAAGTTTGCTTTTAAAAGCTACTAAATTGAACATACATATTGTCATTTATTTTTATGATCACTTAATTTTCTTCCAAATTTCATTACATATAAATATTCTCCAGGTATTTTCCTCTCCATAACAATCTGTCCTTCCATTCCATATTCCGAAAACTTCTTTATAATATAATCTGGATCATTTTCTTTTAATACCAATAAATAAAATACTCCCTTAGTTGATAAAAGTGCTGGAATTCTTTCAATTAATCTTTCAATTACTTGACGTCCACTTGCACCTCCTGCCCATGTTTTGTAAATCATTTCGTTACTAGTAACCTCTAATGGATCAGTTACAACATATGGAGGATTAAAAAGAATTATATCAAATAATTGTCTGCACTCAAATGCACTACATAAGTCCATTCTAATAATATCTATCAATACATTATTGTACATGCTCGTTTGCTGTGTGGCAATGCAAGCATCCGCATTTATATCAACAGCTATAAACTGACAATATTGTGACTTTAATGCCATTGCAAGAGCAGTTACAACAACCCCGCTACCACTTCCTATTTCCAAACAAATTAGAGGTTTTGCTTCTCGAATACTTTCAATCTCAGACTCCAAAGCATCTATCAGGAGATAAGAATCCTCTGCGGGTTCATAAACGGTCTCATAGATGTGCTTAGGAAGTCTATCCACCGGAGTTTCCATCTTTTTTTAATTTTTGATAGAATTTAGATATAATTGACCAATAAATCTGAAAAATCATAAATAGCTTTATTTCATCATTAAAAAAACTAATAATAAATATTATTTATTATGTAAATATATTTACAAATTCTTTATTATTTTACTACTTTCATCAATACATACATTCCAGTTGATCACTTGGTTTCCTCTATAGTAGCAATAGTTTCCACTTCTATTTCTGTACGACTTTCTGGAACAGTTGCAGAATTATACATGGAACTGTGATCAAGCAAAGGTTTACGTTTCTGTGTTTCTTTCTCGACACCAGCATGAATTTTATTCAACCTTTCTTGAGTTGTTTGAAGAATATTGCTAACAACTATTACTTTGTTTTTAGCATTGACTAGTTTTTTTATATAACCGTCTAATTCCATAGGACACTGTAAAGACTCTGAAACTTTTAAAAGTTCTTCTGTGAGTGATTCAATACGTTGCTTTAACTCAATTTGGCTTATTCTGAAATTATAAATATGCATTAGTTAATTGATAAGTTTGTAAAACAAGTTATATAATTATTTATAATAATATATATAAATAACAAAGTTATATAATAATTTATAATTAGTTATTTAACATATAATATATGTAATGAAGTATATAATATAATGATATATCTTTTACAGTGAATGTTAAAAAATTACCTTCAAATTTAACCTCAGTTTTTATTATAGAATAAGATTTTATATAAATTAAAACAAAAAAATTTTACTTAACTTTGTTTATTTTAGAGCTACGCAACATTTAAAAGTATATATACATTAACCTATAAACTTCCATATAATATTGCAATATTATAACAAATTATAAAAGTTGGATTTTACAACCAGTTAATAGATCAAACTACATACATATAACTAATGTTTATTATAATGCTAATGTTACATAATAATATAATACTTATTAATGAATATAATATTTTATTAATAAAATAAATATTTGTTTTTTATCACAATATTAAAATTAAGAATATAATAATTATAATTATAAGATTTTAATTAAATTAGAGTAAAATAAGTGCAGAACAAAATATAATACCTTGTAGCTTTGATTCTTTCATCTAATTGATCCACAGTTGGCTTCAACAAACTCATCAACCCCTCTGTCAAGGCATCTCTAGTTGGATTCTCACAAAAGTCCTCTGTTTTGTCATCAAGAGATGTATTATCACTTGCAGTATCCA
>JABFQC010001114.1:0-20988 GCA_022817085.1 Psilanteris sp. ZL-2020 | reverse complement strand
ATATAATACTAGTATACAACGACGAATATCTGATAATTATAATTAAAGGTTAACGTATAATAAATACATTTTTGCAAATAATTACACATCGATGCAATTACACCATTTCATGATTATTCGTCATTCGTGTGACACAATTAATCTTCTTTCGCATGTATTTTAGCCAAAATTGTAGGTTTTGGTACAATTTAAATTCGAATTCGATATACAATGGATATAATTAAAAGTGCCTTAGTAACATATATATATATATATATAAATTGTACATTGAAATATAATAATTTACAAATGCATATATCGTGGTTGTTATATACTGACCACATGTATTCTAAACGTAAAATATAATAAATATAGACTTTTTTATAATATTCATAAATTTTGATTTTATTTCTAATATGTATATATATTAGGTACATGCTTTTTATATATTTGGTAGCATACATTTATTTTTAATAATGTGAAACTTTTAATTACAAATATAATATAATATATAATATAATTCTAATTCTATTCTAATTCTAGTCCTTGTAAATATTCAAATTTTTTACTTAATTTCTATAATTTATTTTTTTATTGTACTTATAGCGACATTACACTAAAAGTATACAAATATCATGGTAAATGTTTAATCACTGTTGATTAAGATCAGTTTTATTTGGGATTAATTAATTTTAAAAAGTAAGTTAAGTAATGATTTATTGCTTTGATTTCGAAACAAGCTTTATTTTATAACAATTGTTTATTATAATTTTGTAAGTAAACAACATTTTGTTTCCCATAAACAACAAGTAAAGGTCTCAAGATTTTTTTTTCATTGCATTTAAGTAAGAAAACGTTATATTGAAGCTAGTGAAAAGTATCTTCAATATTCCCTTTTTTCTCATAATTCTGCATTATATCCTTTATTCTGTAGGAGTAAAGTCTTTTCTACCACCATAAACATGCTAATTTACTCTATAAATTCACCTCTCTGCTTCTCTTTTGAAATTATACAATGTACATAACCTTAATATTGTTATTGTGTACGTTAGAATACTAATAGAGTAATACTAAGATAGCAATTAATTTGAAAATATATGAAAAATCAAGCACTACTTTTGTTTGTCTAATAAAATTAGTCATTGTCAGTTTAATGTTTTCCGTTTTAATATTAATTCTTATAAAAAAATGAAAACTAATTCATTAAATCCATTTTTTAATATTTATAAATAATGACAAATAATTCTAATCATCAGTCCTGAATTGTGTAAGCAGAGATTTAAAATAGGTATATTTAATAATGAAATTGTAGAACTACAGTAATTTTAAGACAAAATAAAGATTGTGTTAAAAATTATGGAACTTAATAAAACTTAATAAAACCTAATAATAAAAATAGCTGCATTTTCAGTATATTTCTGTTGTTATGTTGGTAATTAACACATACTTTTTTTTTATATTTTGATATTTTTTTAACAAATTTAACCTACGAAATATATGATCATCATTTATATGTACAACACGTTATTATCCAACATATACTAATAGTATAAGCTCAACAGAAACGTATATTTTTTAATACGAAATTGATTTAAAATATATATAAACAAGAATAAATTTATCATTTATCTGCGTTATATAAACTAAAAAAGCAAATTACTCTCTATTTGAACAGTATTTCAATTTTGTATTTATAAAGCAATTTATTTTATTTATATCACTGAAAGATCAGCAATCCAAACCATCTCCAAAATAAATTTTTGTCGAAATCCAATATCCTTTGCAAAAACATCAACCATTGCCTTCTCTTTTGTCGTTTTCTTTATCCGTGTCCTGGATTTGGTGCCTGCAAAATGACCATTACCATACTATGCTGTTTTCGCGTCAACTTTATTGGAAACGAAAGAGCGTGTAACATTTGCGCGAGCATCAGCATTTTGTCACTGAGATTTTATGACAATTCTAATGGTTTTTGATAATATGAAACGGGGGTATAAAATCTTTTATCGTAGATATATGTATTGTCATATATCACGTTTAAAACACACCGAAACTACGAGGCTTATTCTTGTCCAAGCAAGTGTCGCAAGGGACTGATTTTGGAGAATAGAGTATATTCATTACATGACGTCTTGCTCTTTTATATCCATTTTACCAAAGTGCTGAATTACTACGTTAAAACTTTTCCGTCAGCTCGACAAAAACTCAGCCCATATCGATCAATTCCATATGCTCCTACATTACTGCACGCAAATGTCAGCTATCAGATCAAATCTAAAGGAATATAAAATCTAAAGATGATAATCAAGAATCCTAAGATTGCTCTCTTTCTTTACACTTAATATATAGATCTTTGTTTGAAATATTTATGATTAAATATATTTAAAATATATTAAAAGGATTCATTCATTTTTTTTTCTCTGGAACTACTGATGCCACCCAAACATATTCAATCATAAATTTCAACACATTAGTAGTTTTTCGTTTATAACACATTAATGGTTATTTTTAAATGATTTTTGTATAAAATGTTTTTGAGCTTATATATAACACGATGGGTTTAATTACTATATTTAATCTTTGACAAATATAAAATGCACACATGGCTTTTATTTTTAGACAATAGAGGATCAATTTATAAATAAAGCAAACATTAAGTAGCATGAACAATTATTATGTTTTAATGTATGTATAATAATAATTTTCAATTAATATTTATACAATTACAGTAAAACTATAAATTATTATAATATTATAAAATGAAACTATAAAGTAGTTTAATTTTGTTTTTAATTATTAATAGAAATTTGTAACTTTTGTGAAATAACAATTCGTTCTATATTAATGTTATAACATTTTTATAGCATAAACTATACAATTGTAGATGAATGAATGTCGTCATATTATTCAATGTGCTTATTGTATGTAACTATAGTGAATATATCTAGTACTACACCAAATAATCATATTTATAAAATATAAAACACAACGAAATTTTACCAAATTAGAGTATACTCACTCAACTTATATATATCTAATTTGTTAATAAAACTGGAAGGTTATTTTTTCTATGTATGCAAGTTATTTATATATATATATATATATAGGTAATATATAAAATATTTTAACTAATATCTTCAAATATAAGACACGAATTGATTACTTTAATATCAACACACTGCATCAGAGAATGCGATTAATAATAAAAAGTTAACGTTTAATGAATGCAATCAGCGGTGAAAGTATATTACAAAATTTTGCGGAACCATATTTCGTAAAATAATACGTCCATCGTACACAACACACAAATATATTTAAATTCCTTTTTGTATAATTTGCAAGAGCAATTTCAATAATTATACAATTACAACCGCGTAGCTTAAAATCTTCCAATAGTCCATAAATTGTTCATCGTTTACTTGTTCAAGGAAATCAATTATAAAGAAAATTTTACGATGAAATAATCTGAAATCTTTAGAATAGATGGATATGATATAAAATGCATGGAATTCTTGAACATGCATGGACAAACATATTCATATAATTGAAGCATTGGAGTACATGGAAGTGTACTTTATATAGCTTGGAAATGCACTCTCATCAGTGATAAAAGAGTAATAATCTTCTAATGTATCATTAAGATAAATAGTATTGAAGATACTAAAAAGTATATTTAAATACGTTTAAAGGCACTAAAGGATTCGCGGAGTATTCCTAATAACTGAAACCGAATGTCTTTTGAGTATAATTATATATACACAGTAATACATAAATCGCGACGGAATTATCATTAGACGTATAACAACATCGCTCATTAGAAACTATTCCAACGTAATTTATAATAATATACATTTAATAATTTGCCATCGAGCAGACATATGAATTGACGCGCATATCCGTTAAAAATATTCCATCATAATTCGAGATCATATCCATAAACAACAACTACCGTCCATCTAAAGATTTATTTGCAAAATCCATCAGTCGTACTGCTGTGGATTTAGTTTGTTAGAAAAATGTAACGAACCGTCATGTTCCATGTCACTGCAACATCCAACCATAAATTCATTTTATCTGAAATAGGGTGTAGTATTATGGAAAGAATATAAATAGTCTAATCAAATTAATTCGGCGGTTTAATTTTATCGCGGTAATTTGTCATTACAGTAATTCCATTGAACTTTTTGACCATCGTAGCCAGTTATAATTTTTCTCACGGTACTTATTGCTAATCCACAAGCACGAAACTAAAATTCATTGTATAGTCGGCGATGAATAACTACTCGTGAATTAATCAGCTTAATGATGCTCGACTTTGAACTCGAATATCACACGAGCAGTTTTCACGTTTTGTCGGGGTATTGCACACTATACGAATAAGTTGCGTTAATTTAAGCAGACCCTGGAAACTTTTTTAATTAGAAGCATTCCAACGTGGCGCCGAAAAATGGTGTACAATTCAATTAATATGCCGATCTTTACCTACATATCAAATGTAATAAATCTAGGTAGCATCGATCAATGCTCGGTATTTTAACTCGGAGTATGAATTTTATTCGTAAGGTTAAGAGGCTGCGCCCTGTCAATTCCAGTTGAGTTAAGTAGGTCGATAAGATTAATAATTGATGACATTCGTACGCACGAAAAAGCCTCGCGGTAATTGTCTATCATTGAACTCTCTACAAATTTCTTTGGCCCATGAACAATGTACTCCGTAATTCCTTCTAATTTTGATCATTTTCTGTTTGAAATTTGGAAGAATGAGTGGATAATTCAATGGAATAAGTCATCTATTATTTGGGAAAACCAGAAATTAATAATACGGATAAAATGGTTCTATATATAATACTGGTGTATTCAAAGTTTAGCAGTAATAGTAGGAATGAATGCATTTTGGAAACAAGCACTCGGGTATATTATTATTTTCTAGCAAGCGTATATATAAGCATCCTGATAGAAACCTAATTACTGTTAGTAATTGATGTCATACATCAGATCTGATTTATATACATACGTTATCTATCCACTTGTAAATATATGCATTTGCATTGCGTCCATATCATTACAATTCTTATGATTTCTGTATAATTATATATATAATTATGTTACTATAAATTTATAATGCAAAATGTGATTCCTTATTTATAAAATTTGATTTAGATAAATCACTCCATTTATACCAGCAACTATTAACCAATATGGAATTTTTTTTAGTGGAAAATATATTAATAAATTTCAAAATTTTTGAAATGTCACTTTTGTTTTTAATTTTGTTCACCTGAAAATTGTTATTTTATAGAATGAAATTGAATTATTTACATAATTTGTGAAAATCAAACTATGTTGTTATAAATATAAGCGATATTTAATGTTATAATGAAAGTTTTTAATATCTGTAAAATTTATATGAAAATATACTGAACTCAAATTTCATTGAAACCATTATGGCAATAAAAAAGTATGGAAAATGGGCTTTTTTATTTGAATGTGATTTAACTACGGTATAATTTTATTAAAACATATTTAAGCAAATTTGTAAGTAGGCATCTCCTTGACTCATATAACTTTCTGACGTCTTTTTTGCTGCCTTAAAAGCGCTTGAAATAACATCTTTAAAATAATCCTTGCTGTTCATGGATTCAGACTAAATCGATGTGGATTTTTACATTCATATAGCTATATGGCAATCCGACGCTGTCATGATGTAATATTACGCGTCACTCAAGAATTGAACAGTATTGCAGAAAAAGGGCAAATCCAATCACCAAAAAGCAATGGTAAAAACGTTCTCGCTCCTTTTTCCAAATCATATACAATATGATAAAAAATGCAATCAATTCTCGGTCGCATTTGAATATGATTACAAGAGACAACTCAGCGTATCAAGCAAATGCGTCAGAGATTGTTCTAAATTATTCTAAACTATCAACTTTATAATATACCGATATTAATAATAATAAGAATAACGAAATATAAGAATGTTATAATAAATATAACAATATTAACGCAAAACATCATTCAACGCAAAAAATCCCAATCAGCGGTAGAGACTTCAACAGTAATTATTATAAATAATACAAATATTATTAACCTAATAAAATTGAATAATATAATAAAACATATAATAAAACAGTACAAAAATACAGTTCTTGAAGTATTTTTTAATGTATACTACAGAATTAATTTTATTACTATATATCTGTATTTATGCATTTATACATTAATAATACAAATTTTACATAATAAAGATATAATAGTATATTATTCATATATTTTCATTACACAAAAATGGTATATCGTGCTAGCGGGTCTATCGATGTCGAATTTCATTTTATAATATTAAATTTAATTGATGTTGAGAGCAAACATCCATGATCTGAATGTTATTTACGTATTTACGTTATTTACTATTTTAAAAGTATATACTTACGCATTTAGTTTTATATTATATTATAAATTTTTATATTCAGTGGTCATTGTTAAATTTTGAATCATAATTATGTTATATATTGTTTCACGAAAGCTTCCAACCATCATGGAACGTATTATAATTGTGTTTCATTTTATAATGGATATTGAGTAAATACATGCGTAAATAAATAAATAAAATATCCTTTTATACTTTTAATATGATGTAATGTTATATCGTGTGTTTTGATGAATTATTAATGTATATTTAAATGTGCAAATAATATAGATTTGTAAATTTTAATAATTATAAAATACTGTTTTATATAATTAATTGCATATATTTTATTTAAAATTATTATCGTGTGTATTTTCATGCAGAATTATTTACAAAACAAACACACATGAAAAATTTGTTAATTGAAAATGTTACCAATCGACTGCCGAAAAGTTTTTATGTTATATATTCGTTAGTTGCTTAAAAGTATCATCAAATATATAGTAAAATTAATACAATTGTATCGGAAAAAAGTTTTTCAATAAAATAATACAACTGATAATTTTATGTAAAGAAACAGAGAACAAACGCCCTTCTTATTTCTCATTTACGCAATGTTAAATATTTAACGGATGGTATTATTGAGGACTGTCTTCAAAATGATCGTGATAATTAAGGGGTCTTTTAAGAACACAAACCCGTCAAATAAGATCTTTGGCCCCATCAATCTCGTACGTTAGATTTGTAAGAATTTTAAAGTATGGTGAAGTAAGCCCTCGCACTAGCAGTCAGAGGGAGGCATTTTCTCCCTGTTAGCTAAAAAAAAACAATTTTGCAAATACGTAACTAGGAGCATATATGGGGTTTGTCCTCAAAGGTGGTGGAGGGCATATCTATATATATAATATATATATATAAAGTGTGTATCAGGAACCGCCTCACCCCTTTGAAAAATCTAGCTGAAACACAAATTCTAGGGGCTTTAGCTAGCATCGTATTTTGCAGGTCTGATCTTAAAACTATCATCCGTAAAAATTTTAAAATTGCGTAAATGGGAAACAAGATGGCCGTCTGTCCTCAAATGTCTCATTAGTTAAATTTATATAATTTTGATTTATTATTTTTTATTAAACAGTTTATTTTTAAAATTATACACAAGATTAACTTTTGTTATATGTAGATCTAAAATAGTATTTAATATAAATTTTATCTTATATTTATATTTGTCCAATAAAAATATATATTCATTTAACTGATACATTATTATAAGATAATCAATGTAAGCAAACATAAATAATAGGTTATATTTATAATTAATTAATTACGTTGCAAGGAAAAAATGTTTGGCTGACGCAATTATGAATATAATTATTTTAATTATACAAGAAAGTTATTCATATAACAAGTATTCTTAGTATATTTTTGAAAACAAGTTTGTTTGATAACACGTTCATTTGTTTTAAACACAATTCATAAGGTCAAATCAAATAACTTGTTTTTGTTTTAAAGTGAATTATGGTAAACATTGTAAACATAAACATGTTAAACATATATAAGCATATTTATTGTTTATTGTGATAATACGATGATAAACATAGTAATATATAATTGAAATAACCTATTTTTTCGGTGCGCAGTAAATTAATTGTACATCATTTATATACACGTTACTAAATTAATATTTAATAAAAGTCTAAATAATTTGCCTATTCTGAAATTCTTATAAAAATGATCCGTTAGAGTTACTTAAACGGCGACCGTTTAGAAATTTATTATTATTGAGTATATTTTAAAAATGTATATGTATTTATTATATACTCGAAAGCAACTCCTAACATTTTTACTATTCCCTTGGCGAATTAGGTAAAGCTTTAAGAAAATATGTTGGTTACCATACTGTGTACCACAAATGTTGCCACCTATATACACACATATATTTAAATTCCATATTATCCGGATGCTTAATCTCAAAGCAGTCATTGTTCATAAACAATATATTCAATAAATTACGTGATTTATATATATGAAGTATTTTAAGCAATTTGTTATAAAAATAAATTTTTTATAACCTACATTGATTAGCTTCCATTCTTCTGCAGCAGTAATAGAATTTAATTAAACTGTAATTATTCATATAACTTTTAGTAAGTGGTAATTAAAAATGAATACTTTGCTGTTACAATAAATAATAAAGTTGTTTAAAAACTAACAAGTTCAGTTATATATATTTATTTATGTATTAATATTTGCTATATAGATTTTAAATTAAATTATGAGATTGCCAAAAATAACATCATTACATTATACATTTATTTGTGAATTAATATACGCATGCACGAGAAAAATGAATGTGTTTTTTATAAACATAAAACAGATATTTCGTAGCCTTATATGCAATATTATGTATATATATATATAGGATATCAATGTACCCTACCAATATATGTCACCTAAAAATGTATTTACATGAAAGTTTGAAATTCTAATTAATTCTAATCCTTGCATAATCTCCGGTTTAAAATATAATGTGTAGTTCAACATTTAACGTTGCGACGTAACTTAATAAATTTAATCATTTTGAATTGAGTAATAATCTATCAATACGCACCGACTAAAGCTTCGCAGTTAATAATCAAACTAATTCATCAAAATTCGCGGGAATTTATTTATGTGTTTAGATTGATGACACTTGCTGAACACAATTTTCAGACATATATTTACGGTAATCAGCAATTTCATATTAATGAGCGGTCGCAAAAGCACACACTGATTTGTTATTAATCGCAATAGTCGAGAAGAAATTACAACTGACGGAGGAAGTTCGTTGAGTTGTTTGTATTAATTAATCGCATAATATAATATTTCTGTGCGGCGAAACTCAACACATTAGTCGTTTCAAAGAGATTTGTGGTTCGATATTGAAGATACATCGTTGGTTACGTTATTACCCAACCAAAACAATTTCAAACAATGGATGTATAAATTACACGATAGAAAAGGAGTTGGAAACTCTTCGTGTTTATTTCAGCGGTGAAAGAGCTTTCAATTAAAGAAAACAACGGTTCGTTTGAAAATCTGGTTTCAAAAAACGTAGCGAGAAAAAAATGCACCGAATCCCGTCACCCGTTAAATATAACACATTCACAAAGAGGATCATTTATTACGCCACTATTTTTGAAAGTCGGTGATCTGAATAGTTATATGTTACATTCAGAAAAATTAAACTTAAAAAATTGTCGTTTATAACATTAATTTGGAGACTTTAAAGTGAAAACATCAAAAAATGTTATTCTAATAGCATTTTTATACTGCCCAATTAAAAAAAATAATTTTTAGTTTTTAACTTTAACGACGCCAAATTAGCTTTATAATAATGGTAATTATTAACTTTAATGATTCTATATATTTCTTAAAATAATTAATTAATTGTTATTGCGCGTGTGTTATAATATTAAACGGAATCGAGGGAATTTTAATAAATAAATATTATTTCTAAAAATTAGAATGCCCCGTTGTTAACAGTGAATTTTTCATTGATAAGACACTGCGTACAGTCGAATACTCGATTTTGATTTTAATCTTGGAAATAGTTTCTATTTACTGCTGAATGGCCCCGTGAACGACTTTGCATTGTCATGTTAACTGCGTCATTTCCAATAACATTTTCTGCATCCTTATATGGATGACGATTTTAACCTCTACGCCGTGTAAAATATTTTGCCGTGAGTATTATATCGTATTATATACATATTCGGTTGTACGCGAAAAAGCAATTTTTACGCGCATAATGCTTTGCTTTAAAAGCCACCTATTGTTCTTAAAAATTGCACCATTTATGTTTGTAAAAAATTGCATAATTGTCTTTCGTATCGCATTCATTCATATACAAACTATATATAATACGCTAAGAAAACAACTCGACTGAATTTGTTCAAATGATTCGTCACAAAAAGACTAATTAATATTCTATGAAACATACGCATGTACAGAAAAAAGTCACATCATAAAATACCATACTTCTAGTATTTTAACTTAATTACTATATACTTTATAAAAAAATATAGCCAAATTAACTATAAGATATTATACATTACAAAAAATATATAACTCTTTTCGAAATATTCGTTTCCGCATCCTCGAAATGCCATAATTACGGTCATTTTACTATACCTTTTTTCTACGCGTATTTTTTGACATAAACCCATAGTCATTGATCATGAACAAACCGTCAAGATAGCAGCAATTTTTGCGTTTGTTAAGTATTGCCAACGCGAACGTACCGATCCAACTCGCTTATCGAATATAAGACATGCGAAGTTATTATTGTGCGGATAAGCGGGACGATTCCTTTAATTTTTTATTCGTCGACGAAAGGTCAGTTTTCACCTCACCTACGGCATTATGCCCTTCTCGTGTTACCTAGGAGATAAGTGCACGCATTCAACCGGAAGTTGTCTGCCAGCCGAGAGACATCCCAAGAAAGATCGCCCGGCCCCATCGATTGTCAGCAGCTACCTTCGCGAATCATTTATATCCACGTGCACGCAACGCTCGAGTCCTATTCATCGATGGGAATCGCCGCGGAAATTTATCGACCGACAGAAACGCGTTAGCAACTTTCACGTTGCAAAAAGAAAGGTAATGCAATAGGTAGCGCTGACATTGCCCTCGGTTAGGTTCGTAATAAGGTGGGCCGACATCTGGGGCTTATCACTCGAAACCATCGGGATTTGCGTGGTTCGTTTGACGGGTCCGGTTCCTCACGGGCGTATCTCCTTCTGCGCTCGTCGTCGATGGATTATACGAATTTAATAAGACGTTAATACACATTTAAAGCCCGAGTCGCGGAAAACTGCATCGCTTTGAGCGTTTCGTCGGGATTCGGGTAATTGACCGAGATTATAATTTCGAGTTCCTGCGGATCGGATCGAAACATCGTTTGTGGTGTAAGTTCGTTAGAAAGCGGGAATGATAATATCGTCGGTGTGTTTCTTTCATTAGATCGAGAGGCTATTAATTTCTTGGATGATTTAGAAACAGTGTTAATTGGAATCAAGCTTCTGGCTAAATTTCGAGAGAAAATCTACGCGCGTGCGTTTTCGTGTTGGGAATTTGGTTTTAATATTCTTGAACGCTTTCAAGTTAACTGGATAAATTGAATATACGAGACACCAAAATTATTATATATAAATTCTTCGTGACGCACGCCGGGTAATTAAGTTGACGATTTTTTATGAAAATCATTGATAACGCATTGGACGTGCAAGGAATGTATGGGTATTATTGTAATTGGTATTAATTCGTGTTATGAATTATTTATAGGTATTGTTTGATTAGTATTCTTTGATTGAGGTATAATGTAAATCTTTTTTATTCGTTGCTTAACGCAAATGTTAAAGTAAAAAGTTATGATTTGAATTTGTTTGATGTATAAACTGTTAATCATATTACGTATAAAAGGATGATTTAATTATTATTCTGTAATAGTGTATACATTAAATGCTTTTCATTTTCATGCGTATTATATTCACAAAATATAATTTAATCTTTTCGATGAAAATTATGAAGGCAATTTGTTTCGCGAAGATATGTAATTTAAAATAAATATATCATTAAAATTAATTCGTAAACTAAATATATGGTTTAGTTTACAATTATAATGAAATATTTCCGTATTAACAAACTTTACTCATCTTTTATCATACGAAGCATTTGACAAATTTAAAATAATAATATATTTAATATAAATAATGTAGGACATAAAAAATAGCAACGTCAAAATAATATTATATTTATTCTTCTTGTATTTGTAAATAAATGATTAATTGCATTAAATACCATTGTAATTTTATTATTAAACATGCGTGATTGTTATTGATAATTTCAATTTGAAAATCAAATAAAATAAAAATGTTGTTTTTAAATATACAAGTATTACACTGATTAAAATGACGGTTAAAATTTAATATTTTAAATATTACGTTTAATTTTTGATGATATAAGTGTAAGATCCTTGCAATTTAACTTTAAAAAATATACTATTATTATTAATATTATTCCGAAATATAACCCATAAAATGACTGTAAACATAACCTAAGAAATTTTGTTTAAATAAAAAAATAAATACGGTATATAGATATATTACTCATTATTTGTATAAGTTAGTCTACAAATTAATTAATAGTGAATCCATTGAAAATTTTGTTTATCTTTTGTTAAAAGCATATATTTTAATATCAAAGAATAGTTACCATGTTTGATAGTCAAAGTATAGTTATGAAAATAGCTAGTCTATGTAATAAAGCACATACATAATAATAATTCATACACAAGTTATAGAATAAAAAATATTTAAAATTTATCTGTATAATAATTAAATCATTGCATAGTATGTGAAGTTTAAAATAATTTATTTTTTGTTTGCTAAGGTCGCTCTGTCGTTTAAATTAATAATTGATCACCAATTATCGTTTATCGGTAACAGATATTAAAACACAAAAAAAGCTTTAAAATATTATATACGGTCGATTTTAACATCATAATAAAGTTGTTATATTTAATATTAAATAAATACTTTTTGTATAAAAGTATGAAGACCATGGAACAGTCGATTCCGTGCCATTTTCCATGTCAGGTTTGTTTAATTTCTTTTTTTTTCTTTTTAATAAAATCACTATACGCGTCATCTATAACAAACACGATTGTATTTTATCGTAAAAATATTATTGCAAAATAAAATTTCGCGTGACAAGATGATTGTGTTTCACGTATGCAACAGACACGTATTATAGTTACGGGGGAAATAATATTAGTTTACATTATATTATACTCAACATTTATTCGCGTTTATTAAAAAATATGTTATATTAATGGAAGTGCTGTTATGCCCAACCATACGGTTGAAACGACGAAGTCACCGTTCGCTTCAAATCAATTTATCAACGCGTTCGAAAAATGCGCTCGGGGTGTCTGGCTCCAAAGCCGCGATTAGTAAAGCCTACAATCTAATAAACCGTCTTTCTCAATTTTCATCCGTAATTACAATCATCGAAGTAACAGCCGTCAACGTAGCAGAAACTAAATTCCTTTAAAGCTGATTGAGTGTTTACGCGGGATGGATGAAACGGAACGGTACAAAAGTCAAATGTCTGTCAGTCTCCTTCTGCATGCACGCAAGAGGAGTGGGTGGGAAAAGGTCTGTTTCTATTAAGAGTTCGAAAGTCTAGGTAATGGCGCCACTTTCTCACTTTAGCAGGCTATTAAAATCTTCCCCAAGGGCGAGTCTCAACTTAGGCGGGTTTGTCAATCGAGCCACTTTGTTATGGCTTTCAGCAAGTGGTCGCCTCGCGCGAAAATGAGATGGAAACGAAACGTTAGAGAAAGAGTTGGCGAAAGAAACAGAAACATGATGATGTAAGAACGAAGAAGATAGTTATATATTGTAATATTAATACGTGCGGCTATAGATCTAACGCGAATTAAGACGAAATCAAATATGGTATCTAGCAGTTTTTGAAAAAAGAAATATATATATATATATATTCCGTAGTTTGTATTGTAATGATATGGACGTCAAAATGGTCCATGCGATGTAAAGGTGGTGTTTCGTGGACGACAGATGAGAAATGCAGTTTTAACGCGATCTTTTGAGGCGTGTTAATGCACAAATTGCCTTTGCTTGGATTACTCAAAGAAGAACATTCCAAATGACTTATTTAAATGGCTTTTTATTTTTAATATTTTCGCAAAAAATGTCATAAGAAATGTACGATTCTTTCCATAAACTGACATCAAATTAAACATTTCAGACTTTATTATACACCAGAAATAAAGTAAGTAATTGTACAAATATTACTTGAACTCATGGCAATTAAGTTTCTTTATGTTTGACTTTGCGTAACTTATTAGTTACAGTTAAATGCTTTTCAACTATGCAACGACGTGAACGTTTATCTTAATAATAGTCTAATGGGTTTTTAAAAGGAAACGTTTGATCCTGATTGGAACACCAAAATAATTCCACCGACGAAGTGCGATTGCAATATACCACGATCCACATCATGCGCTATGAATATTAAAGATGTATTATTGTAATAAGATGACACCTTATGTTAAACGTTCGGTGAGGAGTTGAACGTGCATGTATAGCAATTTTCGCACTTGTTAAAGCAAAGAACAACGCAAAAGTACAAAAGCCTGCGCAAAAGTTAAGATAAGTAAATGGAACCATAACGTAGATCGAAGAATTCTTCTTTAACTTCCAGTTACTAAGTTTATGATAAAGCGAATGTTTGCCCAACGTCGTTTTATCGCGAACAATTTTGTATAATTTCAGATAATCGTGTTTACATTATTCTGCACTTTCAAATTTTATATACAGATGCACTTTGTTTTAATTTACGTCTCTTTTTATATTCGCAATTCGAAGAGATTGACGATTTACAATTATTTTAAAAAGTCAAACAAGTTTTTTTTAGACAAATTGATTGAGATCTAAAGAGTTGTATAAAAATTGCACGATTGTCTGTAGTTGATCAGTTTCTATGAATTCGAAAGAAGTTTTAAGATGTGTAAAAAGAAAGAAAAAGAAAATAAACAGATAATTGGATGTAAGTTATAAAGATGTTGAAAAATTGAGAAAAAGCTTTAAACATACAAACAAAGCAAATGAATTTTCTAGTACCGTAAAAATTCCAAAGGGTTTTTACATAATACGATAAACACAATGTTAAACACTATATGAGTATGTTGAAATGAATGGTAAATTTTAAGCATGTTGGAATAAATTTTGTTATTAATTTTCACCAACATATAACTAGATGATTAATAGATAAATATACAAATATGTGATAAATGTATTATTCATATAAACTATAATACTGTTAAATATATATAATATAACTAAATATATATAGTTATAACACCAACAAATGTCTAAAAAGTAATTGTTAAATCCCTCTAGTGGAGCTATAATGCTGCTCTATATTTTTCCAACGTGCAGTTGTATTTATAATCTCAACTAACTCATAAAAAATAGTGTTAGACAAAAGCATGTTTTCTCGCGGGAAAAAATACAATTTTGGTAGTCGCACTGATATTTATCCAATATTTTCTGTAAATTTCAATAACACTCGTCTAACGTTTTCCGAAATCTACTAAATTCTTATGATTCCAGAAAAAATCGTGTTTTTTGTTTGTATGTGAATAATTCTGGCGATCTACTCCGAAATCCTGATCAACTCTAAACGTCTTTGCTATTTCTTTAGAAATCGTTTAAATTTGTTAAAAACATAATTTTTACATTTAAGAAAATGTTCCGAACTTTTCTGAAAAATATAATATAATATTTGCTTGTTTATATATCTTGAAATATATATTATTATGTTGATCTGAAAAATTTTTTACAACCAGTGTTTTTTATAGAAACGTTATCTCTACTTGACTTGTTACGCACAAGAATTTATTTCTTTTGGAGGGTTGAAAGTCGTTTCGCCAACTTTATAGCTTCTAATAGGAGAAAACAGTTACTTCATAAATGATGATTGAGTGTTTATAAAACTAATTTCAAAAAAGGATATTTTAATTAATATAGAACGAACAATAATTATTATTGTTCCTAATATTTAACCGACCCGGGTTAAAAAGATATTGTTTATTATAAAATTAGCATTAAAGTGGTGTACCAAAAAAGAGAAAGAATATGTTATACGTACATTCATTTGTTGTTTTTATATACTTCCAATAATCCTGCAATAAAACGATTGTTTGTGTCCGTTTTTAATCGCTCGCATTTATTTGTCTCAGATCGATTAATCAGCTCTGAGAACCCGATATTTTATAGAGAGCAAATAAAAATGTAACGTATCAAATTAGTTTAACAAATAAAACATTCCACGAACGTTAAATTGTTACATATCAAATTTGTTGGTATCATTCAGTTTTGATGTCGCACTTTGATATTACACCATTTCCGCATTTCGATTCCTTTTATGATACTTTTATTACAACTTATTTTACACCCGTATTGTGGTAAATATCAATTTCAACGAGAATACTTTAATTGAATTATAATTTTGTTTCATCTTTTGCTCTCGTTGGTTTATAATTGTTTCATTTTGCGACTAAGTTTTTCAAATAGTTATTATGTAATTTTGTATTCGTTTATAGAACAGTTTATTTGCGCAGAAATAATTTTCCTATAGCGTTATTTTACGGATTTAAAATTTATTTTTGAAAAATAATAAGCTTGTCGTTATAACGTCTGACTAATTAGTTTGTTGTATATTATTCAGCGCCGATTAGGTATAATTAAACGACATTGCAAAATACATAGGTTCGCATAATGTTTTCAGTAACGTCTTTTAATTAATTCGTGGGCGCATTTGATGAAGTTGAGTAATTAATGCCACTGTCAATGGGAGAACAAAGCAACACCAGCGCCGACGACTATAATCAGGAATTATTCTCGATCGAGTGATTACAGGCTATCACATATCAAGCTAATGATCAATGCTAATAACCAACGTCTTTCATGTTGCTTCTTCTACAATGTCGTAGTGCGCAACGAAAATCTGTACCACGAGATTATATAATTCAGATGATACATAATTCCTGCATTTATAATCCATTACGCTCGCGAATTTCAATTTCCCATCAATTATTTGTAGGATCAAAACCTGTAAATCATAAACACGTCATCGTACAGCTATTATTTAAGAGGATCGAGAGAACTCATGAGTGTTTGAGTTTGCTGTAGAGATTACTTTAGAAAGTTAATAAGTAGAATTTGATAGAACATACAACAATATTGGTGATCATTAGACATAGAAATTATCAATAACTTGTACATGTTTAAATGTAAAATTATATTTAGAGTGTTTAGTTACTTAAAGTGTTTAATTTCTATAATATAGTGCAGTATAATTTAATAATTGATACACGCAGAAAAATGTATCGAATAAATATTCAATAATAATTAAAAACGCATTAAAAACGACTGAAAGTTCAGTAAATATTATTAAAAACACAGTAACTCACGGACAAAACAGAATTTCAGCTATTAGAAATTACCGAACTTTTGAGTAAACATTGATGAATGTTTGTAAATATATACCGAAAATTCTTCAATGTTTCAGTAAAAGTTCGGTAATTTCTGACAGAATTTTTGTTTTGTCCGTGAGTTACTGTGTTTTTACTAATATTTACTGAACTTTCAATAATTTTTAATGGAACAGTTTTCTACGTGTATTAATATAATATGATGTAATTTCAAGTTTTTTTAGTTTGTTTATAATCTTTATGTTAATATATACGTAGTAATTATTTGCGCAAAATTAAGTGCTGCTTTTAATTTGAATGAATTCAAGAAATTCAGACATTAAATCTTATAAATTATATTATAACATGTATTATAATACTTTCTTACCATTCACTTTTACAGAATATTATTTGCAAACGTACACTTGTAACTTTATCTTAGGTTTAATCTTCTCTTCTCTAAACCTAAACGTATGTAAAATTAAACGCTCAAATTTCAGCGCGTTATCTTGACAAGGGTCTAACGATCGGGGCTCTCAAAAGTGTGTGGTCTGCTGAAGTAGATCTAACGTGCGTCGTATCATTTACATATTATGTAATTCGCCGATAAACGATTTGTTTCTAAACAAATGATATAAATCAATGCATTATTATACGTACGAAACACAACGGCTCATTACATTCATAATTCAGTTGGGACGCACAAATCATCTAATATATTCAGATATAATCACTAAGAAATATACGATGATCAAAATATAAGAAAACGATTGAAATAAAGGAATGTCCATTTTTAAGTTATTTCTACTTAAAATTGTAAATACAAAGTTATAATACAGTGTCGTATTAAATTCATAACGAACAGTTATAACTATATAATATAATAATATAATAATAAATAATATAATAAAGCAAAGTTAATTTGATAACTTTTTTATATTATGTGCATTTTACAACATGTAAAATTTTTTACATGCATAAAAAAGTTTAATTTCTAAATATATATCATTTTAGTATCTTTAATAATATAAGTGTAAATGTGTAGTTTATGACTATCAAACATTTTAGCTTTCAAACATTTCAAAATATTTTCATCTATACATGTATGTATATATATATATATTAGTAAATAGTATACGAGTTTTTGTATTACAATAAATCAGAAGGAGGATTTATTAATTAATTAAATAAATTATTAATGAACTATGATTATTATAAGTAAATAATTTTATAAAACAATTATAAAATATTATAAATTTATATATACAATATATAATTAATTTATTGTAATCATTAAATATGCATTTAACATATTAAGAGTATATTAATATAATATATAATTATACATTTTTGCAAGAAAAAATAAATCCAGTTTTATAAACCGAAAAAGTTAGATATTTATAATTATTTATATTTAGTTCTAACGGCACAATTTATTCGTACCCACCAAAAGACGGTTTGCAAATTTAATGACTTACGCGTCATAAAATTAAGAAAATTTTAGAATTCTTTGAAAAAGATATGTAATACTATATCTAGCTTGATATAAATCATAATAAATAAAACTGTATATTTTCAAATTTTAATGTATTTATAAAATATATAATTTATTCATTAAATTTGATAAATTTTTATAAAATGGATAACTTTATTTGTTTGATTTACAAAATGAATTCATGACGTCAATATGTAATGAAGTTATGAATCTTCGCAAATGAAAACAAGCGCTTAACGTTAAATAGCTTTCGAGAAAGACAGACTTAATAACATCACGAAATTCTCATTCAAGATTATGACCTCGGCAAAACAAGAGCAATAATGAAAATGATGTGACTGAAAAAATAAATTAAGGAACGAAATGAAAGAAAAACGCAAAGTTTAGAGTTAAGATGTTTTAATTAGCGCTGTTCCATAAATACATAAATGCTTCTAGAAAAACTTTTGCATTTCTACACATCTTAAGCATTTCAATGTAATTTATTTAATGGATAATTATGATGCAAAATCGGGGTTGTATTAATATCTGTAATACCAATTAAACTTCATTTAAATTTCAGAATATTCGTCGGATCAAATTAACATCACGAAACCAACTTTCCTCGTATAATTTTAACCCCACATAATCCACACTACCAAACTTATAACACCAACAATCATTCTCTTTCGTGATTCATTTCTTAATTTTGCGAACTCGTTTTAAGAACTAAAGATCCAGTCAATATTCTATGAGCTATTAACTCATTCGCAGGCTTAATCTTTTACGCAAACTAAGCTCAGAGCTCGGACTTTTTTAAACTTGCTGGAATAAGCCATTACAATTGTACAATATTTACACACGAGTGTTAATTTTCTTTAAAAAATCACGTTTGCTGGAATATGTGAATTTATTTAATTTGTGCTTTGAACATTTAACAGAATCGAACAAAAATTCTATGTTAGATTTTTTGCATGTTAAAATGCGAATATAAAAAAATTTATTTTTTTTTTACAAAAAATCTAGTCGACATTGACTAGTTTTATAAATATTTAAAAGTCGTAACTTAAAAGTAAACATTAAACCAGTTGCATGCATGATTTTTAAGTTATCAATCATTATTATTCAATAATTCTTTGCTTACAATAAACAATACATTTATTAAATAATAACTGTATAATTGAATTACTGTAAACATACATATACGCATGGATTGCACTAATCACCGATCTTGGAAAATAAGTATATATTTTCTTAATTTTTAGCAAAGGTTAAATCATTTGACACTTTGATTTGAAACAGTTACTCAGAAGTTGAATCGAAATAATGTCGATTAAGAAAAAGCGATTTTCTGTAATTGAAATAATAAATAACCACGGAACCTTTACGAAAATAACTAATAGTGTAAACTAAACCGTTATTATACCGAAATGGCATATTTCTGCCAGTTATAGCTTAACAGAAAATTGGAATGTCTTACTGTAATCCGTGTCCAAACACAGTCCACCTTCTGTAGCGAAACTAAGTCAGAGTCACGATAACGTGACTGCTATTTTTATCAAATCTGTGAAAAATAATTGTAAAATACGATTTTCACTTGAAACATTAGTAACATCGCGACATTGCTAAACGTCTGCGAGTTATTTATTCGCGTTACTGTTTTGCAAAAATGTCGGTTAAATAAAAAGCACATAATCGTGACTGCGAAGCTGGTTTCTATTGTGGTGATTTCGACACGGCACTTGCCATTGAATGCGAATATAGGCAATATCAGGCGGCGTCGTTAACTTTAAACCATATTTAGTGAATACGAAACGCAGAAAATTCTTTGCGGGAAATCTTCAAAATGAGCAACGAGGTAGGAATATTAACCGTTCGTAGAAATAAACGACGAACTGTTGTCTACATTGGTCGTACTTTTGTGGAGAAAGCATTTTCAAATTTTCTTATGTATGCAGAATTTTGTTTTTATGTTATTAACTTATTGAAAAAAAGATTGCATAAAATGTTTAAAATTAAAATAAAAAGTAAGCAATAAAACAAAGGAATTTTAATATGTTATTAAGATATACGTACGTATTTAGTTAATAT